>BQNB010058307.1:2779-33755 GCA_026074375.1 Tanacetum coccineum
ATCGTCGTATTCGTCTTCTTTTACATCAACATACTCTTCATCATTATTGAACGAATATTTGATCATCATATATCTCCTTATTTTGCACACCGATAGCTCATGATCTTCACATAATTCTTCTCTCTCATTATCTTCATGATTTATCTCATAAGCATCATCATAGTTTGTATATATGTTCCATCGTCTCATATGTTCGTAACGTGACTTATCATCATCATCGATAAATCCTTCCATGATAGCTTTGTTTCTTAAAGCCTCATCTTTAAGTTCACTATCTTCCAAAGCCTCGTACCACTCATAATCTTGATAATGGAGTTGGTTTCCAATAATGTAAGTTCCTGGTAAGTTTCCTCCATTACAGTATAGATCATTCTTCCAACTACATGTTGGCCATTCCAAACATCCAATTTTATAGTTGAAAGGTTTGCAAGTATGTTTAACTGGTGTGGGTTTGGTCCAAACTCCAGCGTTAGTCCATGGCTTTTCATCTACCCATGGTACGTCCTTGTTTCATTCATAGATCCAATCATCCTTGTAATATTCATAGGTCTTGAATCCCCCAATGTCCTTAGTAAGTAAGTCTGGATCGATTTGCAAAAGATTGTTAAATTATTTGAATGCCTTGTACATAGGTGTTTCAAAATTAAATAAATTAGTGTCGATCCTAAAGACTTCAGCAGCTTCATCCATATCATCAGAAGATTCTTCATCTGTGAGCTCAACTTCATGATCTCCTCTGATCTAGTAAATCCATAATGCTTTCATAGTATAATGATCCATTATCTTGTAGTAGAAA
This sequence comes from Tanacetum coccineum, assembly GCA_026074375.1. Taxonomy (NCBI): domain Eukaryota; kingdom Viridiplantae; phylum Streptophyta; class Magnoliopsida; order Asterales; family Asteraceae; genus Tanacetum; species Tanacetum coccineum. The sequence continues at coordinate 3,576 of BQNB010058307.1, forward strand.
AACTTTGATCTCAACCATTCAGTAAATGCAACATCAGACGGATCATATCCCATGTCATCATCAGCTTCATGCTCCGAATCATCATCTATATTCAAGTCACACGTGATATTAGCAACTTCAACTTCATATGTGAATAAATCATCATCCATTCTGCTTAATCGATTGACTTCATTGTTGAAAACTTCAAGTGGTGTATCGCAAGCGAGCAAAACATCTTTGACCTCAACATCCTTAATTTTCTCGAACTCTCCTTTGATAACCTTTGTCATTCTTACTGAAAAATACCCAGAAAATTATCAGTAGAACCAGCAGGAGAAAGGTATTAAAAAAAACTTTGGGCTTTAAGTTCAAGAATGGAAAAGAACTTTATCAGATGATCGATACGCCGTATCCAATGAAAATGGATACGCCGTATTAATCAGTTTGAATGAATACATTGTATTGGACCAAAAGTTGGATACGCCGTATCCGATGGAAGTGGATACGCCGTATTCGACTATCGACCAGAACAGTGTATTAGCAAAATAATTAAATATGCAAACAATTAAACAAACAAATATACAAGCAAACTAAACTATCAAATATACAAGAATCTAATTAACACTACTCCTAAGGGTTAGATCTAATCTAATGTTAAAAACCAAAATATCAAAATAAAAATCAAGATTAATTTTCACTCCCCGGCAGCGGCGCCAAAAACTTGATGTGTCGTTGTGTGGTGTATATTTTATTGATTCAAGTTTTAAATTTATATTTTGCCGACTAAACCAAAAACAACACTTTAACGGGCAGTGTACCCGATCGGTAGTAGTTTCGTGGTAAGTAGGGTGTCGAACACTTGAAGCGAGGTTAAATCTATCAATTTAATTAATATATTGGTTATCTAATCTATGTTAATTCTATCCTATTCTAAACCTATGTCAGTCCTAGTCCTAATTCTAACGAGAAAACAGGGGTTTTTAGCCTGGGAGACTAGCACAGTTTGGTTGGTGACTATAATCAATTCAAGGCACTTTAACCCACGCAAACAAAAAAACAAAAGATAAAAGAGCGGTCGAGCCAAATATAAGAAAACTGTATTAACCATTATTAATCTGATTAGAAAGTTGGTTTGTTTATTTAGTGCAATGATTTCTTCTCTCGAGGTGGCATATCATTCTTAAGACTTAGGCGTTACATCATCCTAAGACCTAGACACATTAATTATGTCACAATTAAAGCATCCGCATAAAGCATCCTTATTTGCTGATTATAATCTATCTTAGGGATTAAAGCAATGGTGATCTTGTTAAACCCTAGCTTATAGAGACTTTACCCACTTACCGCTTAATGGTAATTTATACACTAGTAGTCCACTTGTCCAACTATCCAATGGAATCCATAGAACGTGTACTTGAGTTGAATTATCTAGTTTTACTTGCTAGTCAACATGATCAATAAACCATTAGCAATATCCAATTAAATAGTTAAGCCCGAAGCGTATCCTAGACACAGACTTAGAAGGACAAAATATGTGATTCTAGTTATTCTAATGTATAATTCAATATGGAGGACTATCCCTGACTTACGAACCTAGATCTACTTGGTCCATATCACTAGATCCAGTTAAATGATAGGTCTCATATAAAAGCGCGTAAACAAGTATAAATTGATAAACATAAACAAGCATTTAACGATAAATCAAGAAATTAAGATAAACAAATACCAAATATTCAGGTCCCTTCACAAATAATGCTAATACTTGAAGGTATTGACCTTCAAACGTCCATAATAAATAAAATAGACAATTATTTAGTTCATGGTAAACTACAACGACAGTTAACAATGATTACAAAAAAACTGAACATAACTACAGTATATGTGGAAATTACATATGTCTCCTATAGAATTGATAACGTTGCTCGACCTCTTTTGCTCTTTTTCTCCTCTGAAAATCGACTTTTATGGTTTAGGTATCGAGAATATGATTTTGCGCACTTAAAACTCGTTTTTGAGTTTTCCATTTATAAGGTCTGGAAGTCGGTTTGATACGGAGTATCCAAGTATTGGATACAACGTATTGGGGATTTCTTGGAGTAGGGGCCACGCTTGATATCTTCCAGAATATTATATTAATTCCATAATTCCAATACGGCTTATTGGTCTTCTAGATACGGCGTATTGAGCTTTATTCCTCGTGGTCTTTTGTGAGTGCAGGCATAGATACGATGTATCTTCCTTGATGGATACGGTGTATTGGTCTTCAGAATAGTAATCTTCAGAATATCTTCATTTAAGCTCCAAAATGTGCGCCTTTTGCTAACTTTTACCAAGTACTCCATAATTACTGCAATTTTTAAATATAAACGATTAAGTAACAATTCTTTGCAATAACTATACAAAATAGGATAATAACATGGGATAAATGATGCTATAAAATAGACGTTATTTGATGTCATCAACGACTGCAGCCACTTCACCTGCCGGGGTACTTGAGCTTGATACTCATTCATCATCAAAGGCTGATACATCAGAGAGTTCACTATCTCATGTACCAGTGGCACCTATGGTTTCACCCTTTCTATGTTCGGACGATTCAGAGTCAGATACTGAGTTGCCCGAGAGGTATGTATCACCTACACCTCATGATGGTATGCTTGCTAGATGGAGGAGCAGAGTTACATCACAATCATCATCACCTACTACTTCTACTTGCAAGATCCCTACTGCTCCCATTCCACCCACACCATCTATTGATATCATCTCACCTGTTGATGCATCACCCGGAGTTCGTCAACAACAAACTATTCTTATCTAACCCGGGTAGGACATTCTCATTGGTCGACTTTACCGCACCCATCCTGGTAGGCCATATAGGGCTTTGACCGCGAGGAAGTCGGTTAGACCCTTACCTTCTCACCGCTTGGCACTGAGGTACACATCACATCATTTTGGATCATTTTACTTCCGTATCATCATCAGACCAATAATCTTCCGATCATTCATCGACAGACCATTCTCAAGCAGATCATACTTCAGGTCATTCTACATCAGATCAGTCTTAATCTAGGCGTTCTTCAACATCACTACCCCTGGGCATGAGGCCTAGGTTATGGCTACAATCACCTGTGTCGAGTACACGTTTCTCATCTACTGTAGAGAGTTCTCCTTCTGACTCGTCGGCTACTACTTCGGATAGACATTCACATTTACCATCTCATTCTGCGGGACCATCTCGTAATCGGTGCAGGTCTCCTACTACTATCGTGCCTTCATCTATCCCTACTTCAGGAGCATTAGTTCCTACTCATGTTGATCTTCTTCTGCCTCACAAGAGGTTTAGTGTTGAGGAGGATATCGATGGAGACGTGTTAGCGGATATCGAGGCTGATGTTGCGGCTGTTGAGGTTGTAGCAGATATGGATGTTGAGGCTAGGGTTGATGCGGGTATTGGTATGGATGTCATTTTTAAGGTTGATATAGAGGACGAGGATGAGGGCGAGTCCAAGTCCAGTAATAGAGGTACTATGTAGGTTGGAGTGGATGTGGTTGCCGGGATTGATATCCCAGATGGTATGCTTATGCCCGACGTTATGGAGTGTTTAGAGAAGGTTAAGGAGGTGGTACAAGATATATATGGGCATGTTATGGAGATACCTCTTTAAAGGGTTGAGGACATTGAGTCAGGACAGAGAGAGTTGGAGGCGAGGAGCTTGATTGCTGGTGGAGAGAGAGCTGGATTTCTTAATCATGTTGTGGCTATGGAGAGGAGCAACGCGAGACTTCGAGGCACCTTGAGGATGGCGATTATGAGAGTCAATAGGTTTTGGCTCTGCATGCGCTTTATGGCGGGTGAGCTTAGGCATATCCGCAGGTTTTGTTACTATGACATGATGAGGTTTAGGAGATTAGAGACATTCGCTACGAGGCGTGTGGGTTTTCGTCCATGATGCTATGTATGGACTTTAGGCTAGTGGTAAAGTTAGTTATTAGTGGTAGTATTATTGTAAATAAAAGCTTCCCATTATTTTGGGGGGGTTTTTTTTTTTTTTTTGTTATTAATGTAACCAGCTATGATGCTTTTATATGATATGAAAAGCTTATTATGATTCTCTCGCATGTTCGTCTTTTTTTGTTATTTATTCATTCTGGCAAAATGTGTCTTATTATATTTTTACTTTATAGATCCTATTTACCATTTATAATAGCTATATCTCGTATCGAATCTCACCGTGTGCAATGTCTTGTTATTTGATCATGACTATCACTCGCTTTGGCATGACCCCGGAGGCAATTGAAGAACTCATTAACCAACTAGTGGTGGAGGCGTTGGCTGCTTATGAGGCAAATCATGCTGCTGGTCTGGTTGTTGAAAGTGAGAGCCAAAATAGAAATGGAGACGGAAATGGTGGGGGAAATGGAAACGAAAATGAAGTAGGCATTAGGAATGGAAATCCCAATAGGAATGATAGAGGTTCTATGCCTGTCGCCCGTAAGTATACTTACCATGATTTCGTGAAGTGTCAACCACTCAACTTCAAAGGAACTTAAGGAGTTGTCGGGTTGACCAGGTGGTTCGAGAAGATGGAGACAGCATTTCACATTAGTAATTGTCTAGAAAGGTACCAAGTTTAGTATGCTACATGTACCCTGTTGAACTGTGCATTAACTTGGTGGAATGCATACAAGAGAACCAATTGAGCTGATGTTGCATTTGCCATGTCGCGGAGAGAGCTTATGAAGCTAATAACTAAGGTGTATTACCCAAGGAATGAAATTCAGAAAATGGAAACTGAGCTGTGAAACCTAACTTTGAAGGGTAACGATTTGGCTGCTTATACCTAGAGATTTCAAGAGTTGACCATGTTGTGCACCTAAATGGTTCCTGGGGAGGAGGACCGAGTCAAGAAGTTCATTGGAGGTCTCCCGGATAATATCCAAGAGAATGTGATTGCTGTAGAGCCCATGAGACTCCAGGATCCTATCCGGATTGCCAATAATTTGATGGATCAGAAATTGAAAGGCTATGCTGTGAGAAATGCTGAGAACAAAAGAAGACTTGATAACAACCAGAAGGACAACCGTATGCAACAACCCCCGTACAAGAGACTGAATGTTGGTGGACAAAGTGTGGCGATAACCTACACGGCTGGTAACAATGAAAGAAGGGGATATACTGGGCCTTTGCCTTACTACAACAAATGTAAGCTACATCACAAAGGGCCATGTACTGTGAAAAATGAAAAAAAAAAAAAAAAAAAAAAAAAAAAAAAAAAAAAAAAAAAAAAAAAAAAAAAAAAAAAAAAAAAAAAAAAAAAAAAAAAAAAAAAAAAAAAAAAAAAAAAAAAAAAAAAAAAAAAAAAAAAAAAAAAAAAAAAAAAAAAAAAGAAAAAAAAAAAAAAAAAAAAAAAAAAAAAAAAAAAAAACAAAAAAAAAAAAAAAAAAAAAAAAAAAAAAAAAAAAAAAAAAAAAAAAAAAAAAAAAAAAAAAGAAAAAAAAAAAAAAAAAAAAAAAAAAAAAAAAAAAAAAAAAAAAAAAATGCGGAAAGTGCAACAAGGTCAGGTATATGGCCAGGGATTATATGAACGAAGTTGCTACCACAGCTACTCAGAGGGCCCTAGTAGTGAATCAGAGGGTTGGAACATGTTTTAAATGTGGGAGTCAATGACATTTTAAGAAGGACTGTCCTAAGTTGAAGAACCAAAATCATAGAAATAAGGGGGGAACAAGACAAATGAAGCTAGAGGGAAGGCATATATGCTGGAAGGAGGAGAAGCTAACCTCGATTCCAATATCATCACGGGCACGTTTCTTCTTAACAATCGTTATTCTTCTATGTTATTTGATTCAGGAGCCGATAGGAGTTTCGTGTCGTCTACCTTTAGTGCTTTACTTGATATCATCCCCTATACATTAGACGTAAGTTATGCTATCGAATTAGCCGACGGGGGAGTTGCCGAAACTAATACTGTGCTTAGAGGCTATACGTTAGGATTGTTAGGTCACCCATTCAATACTGACCTAATGCCCCCGCAGAACTTAGGTAGTTCGACGTCATCATCGGACATGGATTGTTAGCAAATCATCATGCGTGGATCGTATTGTGATGAAAAGATTGTGCGTATCCTTATGAGATAAAGTCCTGATGGTCCAAGGTGATAGGAGTGGCGAAGGAAAGAAGTTAAAGTTGAGCATTATATCATGCAATAAAACTCATAAGTATATTAAGAAGGGTTGCCAAACTTTTCTGGCACAAGTTACAAAAAAGGGAACCAAAGACAAGTCAGAGGAGAAGTGACTTGAGGACGTGCCAATTATACGAAACTTTTTGGAAGTCTTTCTAGAAGACTTGCCTGGATTACCACCGATGCGACAAAGTTTGAATTTTAAAAATACATACAGTTCTTGTGCTGCAACTGTTTAGCACGAGACCCATATAGATTTATTATGCACCCTTAAAAACTGCAAGAACTGGAACTGTCTACTCTGCTGCAAGAACTTTCTGACAATGGATTTATAAGACCTAATTCCTCACCCTGGGGAGCTCCGGTTCTATTTGTCAAAAGGAAAGATGGATCGTTTTGGATGTGTATCAACTACCGTGAACTAAACAAACTTACTGTGAAGAACCGATACCCACTTCTGAGAATCAACGACTTGTTTGATCATTTGCAAAGGTCAATAGTCTACTCTAAGATCGATCTAAGATCTGGTTATCATCAACTCAGAGTTCGGGAGGAAGACATTCCAAAGACGGCGTTTATAACACACTACGGTCACTATAAGTTTCAAGTGATACCGTTTGGACTGACTAACGCACCGACGGTATTCATAGATCTGATGAATCGGGTGTGTAAGTCATATCTGGATAAATTTGTAATAGTCTTCATCGATGATATTTTAATCTACTACAAGAATAAGAAGGAGCATGAAGAGCACTTTAAGTTAATTTTGAGATTACTTAAGAAGGTGGAATTATACGCCAAGTTTTCAAAGTGTGAATTTTGGCTTTCAAAGGTACAATTTCTAAGTCGAAAGGAAAGGATTAAGCCACTACGAGTTCGAGCCTTGGTTATGACAATTGGTTTAAATCTTCCTAAGCAAATTTTGAATGCTCAAGCTGAGGCAAGAAAAGAGGAGAATTACATAACTGAAGATTTGTGTGGTATGATTAAGAAGCTTGAACCCCGTGCTGACGAAACACTGTGTTTTAGGAACAGGAGTTGGATACCCTGTTTTGGTAACTTGAGAGTTTTGATTATGCACGAGTCGCATAAGTCAAAGTATTTGATCCATCTTGGATCGGACAAGATGTACCAAGATCTGAAGAAACTGTATTGGTGGCCCAATATGAAAGCTGAGATTGCCACCTATGTCAGTAAGTGTCTTACTTGTGTCAAGGTTAAAGCCGAATGCCAAAAACCATCTTGTTTGTTGGTTCAACCTGTGATCCCAGTATGGAAGTGGGAAAACATTACAATGGATTTCGTTACTAAATTGCCAAAGACGTCGACTGGACAAGATACAATTTGGGTAATTGTTGACCACCTTACTAAATCCGCTTATTTTCTACCAATGAGGGAGAACGACTCAATGGAGAAGTTGACTAGACAATACTTGAAGGAAGTAGTCACGAGGCATGGTGCGCCAGTTTCGATCATCTCTGATCGAGATGGTAGGTTCACATCTCAATTTTGGCAATCGCTTCAGAAAGCTCTAGGTACTCAATTTAGGGGTGTGCACGATTCGGTTTGGGTCGGTTTTTGGCTAAAACCGAAACCAAACCGAAATATTCAGTTTTTATAAAACCAAAAATCGAAACAGCTCGGTTTTTGGCGGTTCGTTTTTTTGGTTTTCTGGTTTTTTCGGTTCGGTTTTTCGGTTTCAATCCGTTTATATTTAGTTGTGGCTAATTTATATTAATAAACTTGTTTTACGTAGAAAATTGGTTTTTTTGTGTGAATATGAGCCTAATAATGTATACCCAAATTTTTACAATTATACACATATAAATGAGACACGCGTACATGCAAGTAAAAATACACATAGTATGATCATTGTCATATATGTAACGATATATTGTCAAGTAAACACATGTTCATGACAGACACATATATAAATATTAAGATATATATATTTATATATTATAATTCTACCCACAAAATAAATATGAATTTAAAAATTGGATTTATTATTTATTTATTTATATTATATTAATTAATTATATATTATTATAAAACTGGTTCGGTTCGGTTTGGTTTTTACGGTTAAAAACGAGCAGAAATTTTTTGGTTTTTAAAAAAGTAAAAACCGAACCATCGGTTTCTAGTTTCGCTCGGTTTTTTCGGTTTGGTTTTTTTGGTTTTCGGTTTTGGTTTTTTTTGCTCACCCCTAACTTAATTGGATATGAGTATATCTTATCACCCTCAAACCGATGGTCAAAGTGAAAGGACCATCCAAACCTTAGAAGACATGTTGCGTGCTTGTGTGATCGATTTTGGAAAAGGTTGGAATATGCATCTACCCTTAGTAGAATTTTCGTACAACAGTAGTTATCACACGAGTATCAAAGCTGCACCATTCAAAGCACTGCACGGTCGTTAGTGTCAATCGTCCGTCTGAGATTGGAGATGCTCAACTTACTGCCCCAGAGATTGTTCATGAAACTACAGAAAAGATTATCCAAATCAAGAAACGTATTCAAGCTGCACGTGATAGACAAAAGAGCTACGCCGATAGGAGACGTAAGCCATTGGAGTTTCAAGTTGGGGATAAGGTTATGTTGAAAGTATCGTCATGGAAAGGAGTGATACGTTTCGGCAAACGGGGGAAGCTAAACCCTCGTTATCTTGGACCTTTCAAGGTTTTTGCCAAAGTTGGAACAGTTGCTTACCGACTTGAACTCCTGGATCAGCTAAGCCATGTTCATAGTACTTTTCACGTTTCCAATCTGAAGAAGTGTTTCTCCGACGAACCACTAGCTATTCTGTTGGATGAAATTCTGATTGATGACAAGCTTAATTTCATCGAAGAACTGGTTGAGATCATGGATCGTGAAGTCAAGCGTTTAAAGCATAGCCGTATCCCTATTGTGAAAGTCCGTTGGAATTCTAGGCGAGGTCCTGAATTCACTTGGGAGCGCGAAGACCAAATGCAGAAAAAGTACCCTCATCTTTTCGCTAACCCTACATTTACTTCTAAAGCTACGTCTTAAGATTTGAGGACAACGCTCTTTTAACTGGGGAAGGATGTCACAACTCGTAAATTTTAGGTCATTATTTAAAACTCTTCCGATCATTATTTTTACTTTTATACGTTACATTTGAATCTGGCAATTTTCTGGGAAGTTGTCCCGCGTAAAACTAAAAATCATCATCGGATGCGTTCCGGCTTCGGGCTTGGATTATTCTACGTGTTATATGCATTTTTTATCATTTTTAAGTGTTACGTAGTTTACGTGCACCCCCGGTTAAGATTTTTACGTTTTTCGCGTATAATTTGCGTTTTGATCAAACGAAACCCCGGAAACCCGTAATCTTTTCGTGTAAACTCTAGTTATCGTATATCTCGGGTTTAGAAGTCAAAAATTTCATGGTCACCCCTCCCCCTACCCAAATCCTACGCATACATACACATTTAATTAAAGATCATGGAATCTTTCCACTTTAATTTGAATTTTGGCTTCTCATGCAAGGTGGTGGCATTTTGGAAGTATGCTCCCATGCATGGTACATGGAGCTTGTCTTCTAGTTTAACCTTGGACCACTTCTTCACTAACTTAAAAACATGGAATCTTGATTTAATTTCAAACTGGTGATCAAGCTTGAACCCTCTGGCTCTTGTTACGTTCGAACCCACAACCACACACACCTTTAGTGTTCGTTGGTCACCTAGACACTTGATACTAAGTCCTAAACCCTACCTTTTGTCCTATAAATACCATGTTATCTCACACTTAGGGTTTCACTTGCCTCTTTTGATGTGAGGGTTGCGAAGACTTCACAAGAAGTTTTACAATCCCCTAGGCAGTGTACCTAATCGTTGCAGTGTAGTATAGGCAAGACTCGGGGTTGTTATCGTTCTCTAGGGAAATAGGTTGGGAAGGCTTGATCACGGTCTAACAGAATTCTGGAGGTTGAGAGAAGATTCTTTTTATGTTTTTTATATTTTATGAAAGCAGGTAAATCTATGGTTTGAGAGGTTGGTTTGTTTAACTAATTACTAAACTAATTAATATCTAATCTACTGGTGATAACTTTATGATAAGCAAATTTATTTACCTAATCATGCACTACTCCTCAGATTGCTTCTCCTAGATCCGTTGCTTTGTCACACTTGTGATGATCTGTGTAAGTATTTCCTAGGTCATGAACGGATTACACGAACCCGCCGTCTATTTAATATTCCGTTAAGGCAACGCACAAGTAAGGTAGTATGAAGACTATTACAAGGCCCCTAAGAGTATATTAAATGCATGTAAAATATCATAAGAGGGATCAACCATATAATGGGTAAGGTAGTATGAAGAATGTTATCGATGGTATCCTTTATACATACTCGCGTTTCCCTAGACATGTCAACAGCGATACAGACAAAAGCTGGTTTTCTAAAGCCTAACACGCACATTCATCAACAAGAAACAACATCAAAAGGATCTACAACCTAAGTTTCATGCAATCATAGATAAATACAAAGGAGGGTTTAGCCTCGCATGTTATAAAGAAAGCAAGAAGATAAATCAATCAAACAACACATAGACATATTAAATGATTAATGATAAATAACCTTACTTGATTAAAACATAGATTCAAGGTAGTACAATAGGGTTTTGAGGCCCTAAAAACGGTTTTATATTTTATCGACGTGACGGCGTGGCTTAGAAATCCTGACGCCGTCGCCACGTAGATGATTCTAGATCCTCTTTAAGTCGGCCACGTCCTGATGCCTTCGTGAAATTCCTGACGCCATCACCATATAGATCACGACGACGTCGCTTTATGCCTATGACACCGTCTCCACGCACTGTATGTATAAATCTCCAAAGGATTTGGTGTAGGTCTGTAATCTTGTCCGTTTCTTCTCCAAATGAGCCCAAGTCACGTGTATTTCCTCCAAAAGCCATCCAAGTGCTAAAAACCTAAAAACAAACAATTAAGCACATAATCTGGGCATATTTGCATGATTTAGATTGTTAAATGACCCCGAAATAGTATATAAAATAACACCTCATCAAATACCCTTACACTTGGGATTTGCTTGTCATCAAGCAAATGGGCTTTTCTACCTAGACAATAGCAATATTAGGGTCATTTAACATACTCTTTAGAAGTATTTTACAACACAACCTTCTAGACCTCGTAATTAAAAGCACGAAAAGTATATACCAGCACCTCACATAAGTGTTTGGGATTCTCTCTTTCTCTCGGCTGTATAATAAATTATAACATAATGGGAAAACGGAAAATCAACACTCATTACCTGTCATAGCATATAAATTACCATAGGCTTGGTAAAGGATCAAACCTCCACCGCTAGGCGCAAGCATTATTCATTACTATCTAAGAGGTCTTTTAAAAGGTTGTGGAATGTAGGTATAAGATAACATTAATGGAAACGGAAATGGATGGGATATATTTGGGTGGTGACTTTGGGTGAAATTGGAGTGGAAGGGTTAGCTAATTATTTATACAAATATACGTTGGTTTGGTTGCTAAGCCAAAGACTCGGACAAAATATACAAACTCTACACCAATCTCTTTCTTTTTATTTCCTTGACTCTATGATAAACATAAACATAAGCAAATGACAGCCCATACATTTTTTTCACTCTTTTTTTTATATACACATTTTTATATACATTTTTTTGTACACTTTTGCTCTGCCGTTGCTTAAACATATAATACATCATGGGGTTTAGATACACCCCTACACTTTAATTTTTTTCATACACGATTATTTACAATCTAACTAATGACCCAAATTGAGTTGGATCAAAATAACATGGAGCTTATTGAGCTCCATTGGGGGTAATAAATTACTTCTTTAGAAAATTCTTCATAAGATGAATACTACCATGAATCCCAATCGTCCCAAAACAGTATTTACAAGGATAAGGACTTAGCAACCGTGTACTCAAATAGTTAACTTGGGTTAAAACAATAATGTACTAAAAGCGAGTACATACAAGGTAGGCTAAGGCGATTTGGGTGTAACGATTGGTTTAAGGGTGATAACGTTCTTCATTAATAGTCCGGCTTAATCAGAAAATTACGAGAATCGTGAAAAAGGATAGGCTCGGAGGGTTGTACTAGGGGTATCCTGCACTAAAAATGAGTGCATGGCAAGGGTGTGAGATAGTTACATGATCGATGTGACCATCATAACAGTTACAGGTTTAAAACATAGGTGAATCCTAGTGCCTCTTATCTAGCAAATCCTAATACTTACTATGCGGTCTCGGGATACATCACGAAAACAAGTTCTAGAATTTAATATACTATCGGTACACTCATATAATTTAATACCAATACCAATGCTCCAAAAAAGGTGACAAAGACCATACGTACACATCCGTAATGACGGAATAGACACATATGACTGCATTTGAACCTTAACTCGAGAAAGCTAAAGGTACAAATTATCTTGGGTATCAATAATGGATACCCGAATTCCTAAAGATCTAAAGGCGAACCTCACATTTTAGGGGTGGAATTTTGAGGGTTTTTTGTGCTAGTCATACACATTCCTATCCATGAGATGCTATTAATACTTGGTTTTCGTCGGTATGTGCCATAAATTTTTTAAAATTTATGTCAAAATTACCTTTTTATGCTATGTTTCGATATATTACTCATCATTTTAAGGAACAAGCAAATGGAAAATAAAGGAATAAAAGACTAATAAAGGAATAGTTATGTCTAGGCATATATTTCCCCCTACACATAAGTGAAAATTCTAATGTTTTATAAAAGTACCAGTAAAAAGGAATACAGGGATAAGAAAACAAGGACAAAAAACTAGTACTACCCCTGGTTTGCTTAATAATGGATAAGAAACATGCGATAACTGGTTAAATCGTTCCTCCAAGAATCATCCAAAAAAAACTTCTAAAGAACTTCCAATGCTTCTTCTCGTCAAAATATAACCTTAATCAAAACAAATACAACAACACCAAGCGTAAAAATAGCTAGATAGATATAATTATAGACGAGAGTTTAGGGTTTTGACTTATATGAAAGCAGTAAATATAGGATGAGAGTAATGATATAATCATAGGTTTATGCAGGTTTACAAAAGAATTACAAATTTTAAATATTGCGCATTTATTTTTCAGAAATACTAAAAAAATTTTAAATTTTTACATTCCTGGAGACGCACACGCCGTCTCCAGCGTCTGTAAAAATTCTTCTTTTCGTTTTTAATAGAAATTTCCTCCACAGCAATATTATTAGTTAAATCTAAGAAAGCACTACATAAAAACCCTAGAATTAATCGTTACAAATCATAATGACTCAAAACTGACAGCGAATTAATCCTAGAACAATTATATTTAAAAAGTATGAATTGTTTAGAAAAAACTAATATATTCCCCTACACTTATTTTGTTGCAAAATACCTTTGCTTGCAAATAAGACGAAGTTATAAACAAACAAAGCATGATTACAAAAATTATTTAAACATAATAAAACAAACAATAAAGAATTAAAACACACGACACTCCTAAGTGCAGGAAAAATAAACATTGGGTTTCCTCTCAAGAAGCGCTTTTCTTTATTTATGAGTCTTGTAGCTAGACTCAAAGTCACACGTTCTTACGTGACTTCTCCTTCATCATCCATTCCAGTTACGTATTCGGGTCCAAGCTCTAGGCATTCTTTGTAAAATCTTAATATTTTGCTCATTACGTTCTCCACTCCTCTTCTCTTGTCCCCTCCCCCCCCCCCTCGTTCACTAAAGTGACTCAATTTTGTGTGCTCTTTTTCTAAGTCGATAGTTGAAATATACTGTACTATTTTATGGGGCATTTTATATGCAATTTCATCGGTCCCGTTTGTGAACCTCACTACTCCTTCGGGTGGGTCATGGGTCATGTTGGATATTTCAACAAAGAGCTTTCCTATCACTAATTGTGATAGCCTAGGGTCTATAAATGAACTTATATCCTCAACAATCATAAAGTCCGTAACATACGTGAAGTTTCCTACGAAAACATGTATTCTATTAATTCTTCCCGTGAAATTTGCTAATAGACCTCCATCTCTGAATTTTTTCCTAATGTTCGAGTTTTCTTCTCATAGAATCAGTTATACATCATTCGGCCATGACATTTAAGGGTATTAAGATCGATGTAGGCTTTCTCCACATGCACATGTCCAATGTTGCATGGTATTTTAAGCTTTGATGGACATCCTTTTGTAATGATGGGGTTTCTCAAGAATATTGAGGGGATGGGGCCACACATGAGATATTTGTGATATGCAAGCTTGCTTTGAGTTGGGAATGTATCAAAATATTCCACCTTCAATCCTCCTGCTTTGGGTTCCTGCTTGCGGGAATCGTCATTCTTTTTAACTATCTTAATAAACATTACATCACCATTATCCCCTTTGGTGCAAACGAATTCTATGACGTGATGCAATTGGAGGGGACAAGCAGGCGATCAAAAAAATGATAGAGTTACAGTGGACTTTCTAGATGGATTGAACGAAACAGATGAACGTTGATGGGGAAGGGTTGGTGTTGGTAATTTTCCATGCTATCCTTCTCATCCTTCCTCACTCTTTGCTGGCTTGTCCATCATAGGAGTCGCTTTATTAATGCTTGGATGAATTGTGAATGGAGTGATCGAAGACCATGGAAAAAGGTATTAAGCATTGTAGTCTTTAGTTTGGGTAAGAACGAGCAAACAAACTTAAGTTGTGGTGTTAACGTTTTAGTTTTGGGGTATCTTTAACTAGAGATCCGCTTGGGAGTGCACCTATAAAATCGATCGTGCTAGGCCATCAATACTCTGTCGATCTTGTTGGTCATCTTGCTTGTATTTGTTTGAAATCGGCTTCAACTAGACAATCTAACGTCTTGAGATGCCACTAAAGTAGGACACCATCCTTCTAGATTTTGATTGATTGTTAAAACTTCGAGGATTGTTGTTAAAGGGACGGTTCGGGATCAAACTGTAAGGTTGGAACTGGTTAGGTGGGTTTGGAAAGTTATTTTAGGAATTTTGAGGTTGTCTCCACCTAAGGTTTGGATGACTTTTCTAATGATGGATAAAGTGACACCAGATTGTTTTGCTCGGGCTTAAAAGTGTAACACACTTAACCTCCTGCATTCGTCGGTAACGCGAGGAATGCATATTCAAAACGAAGTATTGTTCCGGGATCTTCCATAGCAATACTGAGGTGTCGTTGATACCATTGCCAGAGCTCACACGAGGTAGTGATTTTTGTTCGCATTTGAGTAGGTTGCATTGGAGCAAGATGAGTTCATCAAGCAATGACTTGATTCTCGGAGCTCTATGATGCGCCGGTCGAATGTACACGGGACATCTTTGAGGCAAAGAGATTTCCTTGACCGTCTAGTAAAATCCCTTGGTCGTTCCAACTTCTTTATCAAGAGGGTTGAGGTCCTTTAATAATGCCTTCCCCCCCCTTGGATACTCTGGAGTTCGACATGAAGCTTGCCACCCCGGCCGAGTCGTCGAATGGGATCGTCTGTGACGGGAATGAACTTGTCTTAAAAGATTTAGACATGGCGCCAATAGGTCAGATGCCATGATGAGGAAGCTTTATGTAGTTGTGGACTTATCAAATCACATACACATACACAAAATGCTTAGGATTCTAGAGAGATATATTTAGAGAGAGGGAGAGAACTAGAGAGAAAAAACAAAGAATGGTTGATTAGCTTAGAAGAAAGAAAAAGAACCAACACCCTCTCTACACTTGGAGAGTGTCTATATGTATAGTGTACATGTGTCTGGCCATAGGTGGTTAAGTGGGCTTCCATGGGCCGGGCTTGATATCTAATGGGCTTTAAGCTCGCAACTTAGACCCAATTAGCTTATAAAACTCCCGGAAACATAAACTAGACTAATACAAGGTTCGGGAATATTAATGACCATCACTTTAATAAAAACTAGGTCTAACAATCTCCCCCTAAGGGGTGGTCATTGCACATTTGGCTTTACTTCTTGTGACGTCTTGAGTCTTGGAACCGTATAGACATGGGAATCTTTTGAAGTTCTTTTTGAGCATGCTTTGTTGTGATCATGGAACTGATCTTTAACTTGATATCTTTGATCTTTAACTTTATAACGTATATTTAAGCCTTGACTTATCTTGACGCTTGAGATCTTTGAATCTTTTCCTTGAATATTACAGACTACCTTGCGCTCATTGTGTAATTTACCCTCAAGCTCATTGTCTCGAAAACTTTGCTAACATATCCCCTCAACAATTTCTTTTGACATGATACTAAGTACAACATGAGTAATCTTTCGATGATGTTCTTTTGAGGAAGTACGTGTACATGCAAGATTGCGAAAGACTTGGAAACATATACTTGAGACTTTCATCATGAAATTTATCATTCGATGGATTTCCTTGAGCATGAGGCTAGAATCTTGACTCAGCTGTAATGAGGTGTAAAACTGTCCGTCACTTAGTACTGAAAATTGATGTTAGTGATAAACAGCAGATATGGACGAATATAGCTTTGTCATTTGTCTTAAGTTCGGTTACATTAACCTCCGGTTCCATGAGGACCGTTTTACAGTATGACTAATGTACCTGTGATCAAGTAGATTCAATTTAGAAGAATCTCATTAACAGGGTTTCTACTAAGCTAAATATGTTTAGATCCTCCTAACTCCGATTTGCATTAGTTAGTTGTGTCTAGTGAGGTGTTAAATTTATGATTTCAAGTTTTTAAATTTATATTTTGCAATCTTTACCAAAACATCAAACTTTAACTGCAGTTTACCTGGTCGGTGTTAGTAGTTCGTGGTAAGTATTTGTCGATCACTAAGAGCCAGAAACAACTTTCATTTATTAAATACTTTTGTTTTTCTAAATTCTAAGTTAGTCTAAGCTATGTTTTAATCTCACCTATGTTAATCCGTAAATCTAACAATAAGTGGGTTTTCACCAGAGAGTCTGGCAACGGTTTTGTGTGTACTAAAATCTACTTAAGACACTAAAAGCAATAACGCAAAGCAAATTAACAAAAGATAAGTAAGAAGCTTCTAGCCAAATATAAAAAAACATGTATTAACCAATTATTAATCCAATCAAATAATTGTTGGTTTGTTTATTAGTGAATGAATACATTATCTCGAGGCGCATATCACATATTAAGATTAAGGGTACTCTTCCTTATACCTAGACACTTAAACTCTCTCATAATTAAACCATCCTCATAAAAGCATCCTTATTTGCTAATTATAATTTATCTAGAATTAAAGCATGGAGATCTTTTTAAAAACCCTATCTCATTGAGAAATTTACCCCTCATTGCTTAACGGCTCTTATATACTAACGTATCCACTGTCCAAGTCCTTCCCAATGAATAAGAACTTACTCCGTTGATACCAAGGTCACTTATGGCTCAACAAAGCACACAAAACTAAAGCAAGGATTGGGTCAATATTTGTAATCCTATGATTCTAGATATATAAAATTACAATATAGAGAGCTATCTCGGACTCTTAGCCTACACCCAAACAACACCAAACGTTGCAGCGTATTAATAATGTAGGACTAAGACCCATTGAATTGATAGGTCGCATACAAAAGCACTTAAACAATATAAAATAGATAAACGATAAACAACATTAACAATAAATTAAGCAATCGGAGATAAATAAACCACACATACAGAGCTTCCATAATAGTGGCAAATACCCTATTGGAATTAGCCTTAAACGTCGTAATCAATACAATAGTAATAATTAAGCCAAGTAAAACTAACTGAGTTAACAGAATGAAACCAAAAACTAAATGATTACAAAAGTATAGAGATTACAGTTGCTTCGCTATTGGAATTAATCACGGTTTCAAGAACTCTGTCCTGTCTTCTCTCCACTGAAAATCTACTATTGCGGTTTAAGTATCGAAATATGATTTAGCACACTTGAAACTTTGTTTTTGAGTTTTCATTTATAAGGTCTGGAAAAAGGTCGATATGGCGTATCGAAAGTCTTCTATACGGCGTATTTGGGGATTTATGGAGTAGGGACCTACGTTCGATATTTTTCTAGAATATTTTATGTTCCAATATAGCTTGAATACGGCGTATTAGACTTATCCCTGGATACGCGTAATAAAAAATTGGATCCATGTTTCCTTCTGGTCTTATGGTGAAGTGTATGCACATATGCGACGTATCTTCCTTGATGGATACGGCGTATTGGTTGTCAGAATAGTAATCTTCAAATATCTTCGTTTAAGCTCCAAAATGCGTGCCTTTTAGTTAACTTTCACCAAGTACTCCATAATTACTACAATTCTCAAATACAAATAATTGAAGTAAACAATCTTCTTGCAATAAATAATACAAACTGGGTCTTTAATTACAACAGATAAAATGATGCTATAAAAGAGTCGTTTATTTGATTACGATCAATATAGATACACTGTACTGCTTGTATCCATTACCGAAATGTCTCAAAGCAGACAACACGGTAAGAGTGAATCAGTTAGTTACTTTCTGACTGATTGAGTCGTCAATTCATATACTGGACCATTACCGATATCCAGTTGACACAAGCTTGATTCATATAAATCTTCGCAAGCCAACCTACCGCATAGCTGTTTTGATGTATACCCTGGAAGAATTTCTATTCATCACTGTGAATACTAGAGAGTATCACTCTGAATGTTCTGGCAATTATCGCAAAGATAATGCGTAGGACTCTTTTATACCAATGTTGTATAATGAGTACTACATTTTTGTATATTGGAATTTCATAAGTCCTGGTGAGATTTTTGATGGATCTCTTTGGCTCTAAGACTCTATAAGTGTAATTTTGTTATTTTGGTGATCCGGAGGCTGGAGCAACTGCCACATTTTCAATATCAATGATCTCGGAATGAGAAAGCCAATAGAAACTTGATGAT
Source organism: Tanacetum coccineum (assembly GCA_026074375.1). Taxonomy (NCBI): domain Eukaryota; kingdom Viridiplantae; phylum Streptophyta; class Magnoliopsida; order Asterales; family Asteraceae; genus Tanacetum; species Tanacetum coccineum. Next base: position 22,673 of record BQNB010058307.1, read on the forward strand.
CTCTATGAGAAATGAAACAAACTTCTTTTAAGAGAAGCATAAGTAGTTGGGATGAGTTGTGCTTTGCATCACTGGGCCCATGATGACTTGACTTCAATATCAGAATCATCATTGCGATTACCAATAGATTATGCATTGACCCAGTTTCTGCCTAAGGTTGTATGGAGGGATTCTTTCTTTTCACCCTTTAATATCCTTACAAATCGTTTAATTCTTCACCCCTTTAATGTAAACCCAATGTTTCCTCATTCACCCATTGTTGGAGGTTTGTTGGTGATAACATGCTCTGGATAACATCTTCCTGATCCACTTTACTCTTTTTTTAAAAAATCATACCTAGGGCTACTACTCTATACCCCGTATTGGAGTGTTCTTGAGTAGATCCCTCTGGTTTTGGCTGGATCATAGAACGAATATACCTAACCTTAACCGCCTTATAACTCTTTGAGAGACAATAGTTGGTCGGTCTTTGGGTATTACCATGAAGATCCATAAAACCATTTGAAAAAAAATCGATCAACGTGTCTGAGAAAATCATTTATTACACATTGAGAGTTTTTAGAGTTACCAAAAAGCTCCCCCTACACATATGCACCATATTATGAAAGAGTTTTGCACATGTGAGGTTTGGGAACTCACTTATATATAGATAGAATATCGTATCCATATAAGACCTTATTGATCACATTTTAATCACCATTCTCCCTTTCAAAAATTGCATATGTGGTGACAATTTTTGAAATATTAGTGAATTAAAAAACAAGTTAATGTCCGGTAATTCACATGAACCTAACTAAGTCTTAGGAGAAGATAAGAGCATGCAGAATGAAACTTATTATTATACTCCCCCTCAATAAAAGATTAGAGTGAAAACTTAGAGTGAGAGTTTGTTGAGTACACAATTTTAAAAGAATTTAAAATTTTCTTTTTGAAAATATCTTTAAAAATTATGCTCAACAAGCTAATGATGTTATATTTATCTTATTAATTACCATTTCCTTAGTGCTTCTCTTGTGCATTCACAAACTTGGAATGTTTGTATGACAATGCGTAAGACTAAGAAGATGTGAACTTCTCGTTGTTTAGGATAAATGTACATAAATGAATATTTTCCTTTCTTTAAAAATTGAGTCCTAAGCTGACATATACTTAGAAGTCGTAGAGAAAAAAAGTGAAAGGACATGTTTGAAACATATGAAAACTCCTCCTCGCTCGAGACTGATCATTTATATACCCGTGCAAGAATTAATACAACATTTTTAGGTACGTAAATGTTATCGATTGTCAAGAGACATGTCAGAGAAGATTATTTTTGGTATTTTTGAAATTTTTTGATTTTGTATTTTGCTTTTATAGGTTTTATATTTTTCTCTTCTGATAAATATATACAAAGAATTACTGTGATTTTGCAAGACGTTCAAGTTCCCGAGGAGACAAGTTGCGCATACCAAGGCGAAAAACCAAATAGTTGAATCTATCCACTGGAAGAGCTTTGGTGAAGAGGTCGCTACCAATTGTAATCCGTCTAGACAAAATACAGTTCAATCTACCCCTTTTCCACGTGCTCCTTTATAAATGGTAGCGGACACCGATGTGTTTGTGTCTTGAGTGTTGGACCGGATACATGATATTCGCTATGGCTGATTTGTAGAATCACAATAGAAAGTGAATCTTGTTGAGTGAAAGCCCATATCCTGTTTAACTGTGTCCGCATCTTAAAGACTGTGGGCATCAATCAAGCGGATAAAGATACATATTATGTCACCGTTGTTGATAAGCCGTACAGACTTGTTATCTTTGAGGTCCACTAACCAGGAGTTTTCACCTAAAAATGAGCTCACGCTGGAAGTAACTCTTAAAGGTGTCTGTATATCCCGCAAATCAGCATCTGAAAATCATTAGTTCTAAAACCCAGAATCCTTTCGTATACATAGACCAATATTAACGGTTCCTCAAAAGATAATGAAAAGATCCTTTAACCTCCTTGAGGTGCTTCTCGGGTGCATCGACTGCCTGGTACCGAGCACATAAACAAGTAGCGTGTACAATGTCTGGTCTACTTGACGTAAGATACATTAAGGCACCAATCATGGTACGATATTTCGTTGCATCGACTAAAGACCCATTTTGATCTAGGTCAAGCTTGTCTTTGATCTCCATTAGAGTTCCAACGGGATCACAAGTTTCCATTCCATATTTTTTAAGGATTTTTAACACGTAGTTGGACTGGTTAAGAAGATGGCACCGGGGGGTTGATAACTTGTAAACCAAGAAAAACGTCATTTCCCTAACACGACATTTCAAACGTTCATTTCATGAGGTCAAAAAAATAGGTTGGGTATAAACTAGGGTTTGTAGAACCAAAATAATATCATCTACATAGACCTGTACCACTAAGATGTCATCGTAGAGTCGTCTTATAAACAACGTTGGATCAATGGTGCCTTTGAAGAAGTTATTTTGGAGGAGAAACATTGACAATTCATTGTACCATGCCCTTGGTGCTTGCTTTAACCTATATAGTGCCTTCTTTAACTTGTAAACATGGCTTGGATGATCATCATCGATGAAACCTTCAGGTTGACACACGTACACGTCTTCTTTTAACGACCATGCAAAAAGCATTTTTCACGTCCATTTGAAACACTATGAACAATTTTTGTGCAGCATATGCCAAAAATATCCTGATAGCTTCCATTCTAGCAACCGAAGCGAAGGATTCTTCTAAACTATTCCTCCTCTTAGTCGGTACGCTCTCACACACCAGACGATCTTGTTGCGGAAGACCGTGTTCTCTTCATCAATGCCTGTTTTTGAATAACCATATAAAGTTAGGGTTTTATGTATTCTGAGCAGGAACAAACACCCATACAACAGCCTTTTTGAACTGAAGAAGCTCTTCTTGCATTGATTCCATCCATAGCAGGGTTGGTCATAGTCTCTTGACATTCTTTTGGTTCCATAGTACTTACCACTAATGCATACATTGCATATTTTCACCATCTGAACGTTGTAGATGATTCTAGTCAGAAACTGTCGGAGGGTCACCTATGCAACTTATTCCAGAGGGGATCCTTAAGTCCACTGATCTTCATGAGGTATGTTTGTAAAACGTATGCATTTCGATGAGAATCCACATATTAGGAAGATGATGATTCAGCAGCACTTGTGGATGGAGTAGCAAAAGGATTTACAAACGTATTTCCATCGAGCATAGCATTCAGACTATGTTGTTGTTGTGTTTCGAGCTCGTCAACATCCTGTGAAGTGTTTGGAAATTTTGTAGCTTGAGAGGATGAATTTTTTGGTGTCGGTGCGGTGTCTGTTATTGTTGTAGATGTAGTTGGAATCTGAAGAACTTGAGGTTGATTGGTTAATGGTTCATCTTGTGACGGGTGTGACATGGTCATAAAATATTTGGACTTGGAGCCAAAGATCGATGCCATGATGAGGGACTTTTTGGAGTAAGTCCTTGAAACGAGTCCAGCTTCTAAGAAAGATTCTCTTTGATGTTGTTGGAACATCAAGATATCGTTGCGAAGTTTTGCAGTCCTTCCCGGTGGAAAGAATTAAGCAAGGAAACGAGTAGTAAGATCCTCCCATGTGGTGTTCAAGCCAATTTCTAGCTTGATCATGAAGGGAAAATTGAAATAAACGCAGACGCGTTCTTTCCCTGTTTTCACCGTTAAGGTCAAGTGAGTCCACAAGTTTTAAGAAATCCTTGAGGTGTTGGTTTAGATCCTCGGACTGAATTCCATGGAATGAGCATCCGTTTTGCACCAATCAGATGGTGTTGGATCGAAGATGTACCACATTGTTCCCTATGGGGAGCTCAATGGTATTCCTGTAGCCCTCGTGGCTAGGTTTGAAGTAATCTCCAAGAGTACGGATAAGATTCGCGTCTCCCATGGTGGTTGACGAGAATGGATTACGAAACAAATAACACAAAGAAAATATAGACTACGAGAAAGCTAATATACTGGAATTAAATTCTCAATTGAAAGGATTCAAGTGAGTAGAACTAAGTTAAACTATGATCGAAACCTAACTATTCCCCAAGTAGCGGCACTAAAAACTTGATGTGGGGGTCGTAAAGGACTTCATCAAGAAGTTTTACAACTCCCTAGGCAGTGTACCTAATCGTTGCAATGTAGTATAGGCAAGACTCGGGGGTTGTTATCGTTCTCTAGGGGAAAGAGCTAGGAAGGTTTGATAACTGTCTAACATAATTCTAGGTGTTGAGAGAAGATTCTTTTTATGTTTTTATAATTTATAAAAGCAGGTAAATCTATGGTTTGAGAGGTTGGTTTGTTTAACCAATAACTAAACTAGTTAATATCTAAACTACTGGTGATAACTTTATGATAAACAAATATATTTAGCTAGTCATGCACTACTCCTCAGATTGCTTCTCCTAGATCCGTTGCTTTGTCACACTTGTGATGATCTGTGTAAGCATTTCCTAGGTCATAAACGGATTATACAAACCCGCCGTCTATTTAATATTCCATTAAGGCAACGCACAAGTAAGGTAGTATGAAGACTATTACAAGGCTCCTAAGAGTATATTAAATGCATGTGAAATATCTTAAAAGGGATCAACCATATAATGGGTAAGGTATTATGAAGACTGTTACTGATGGTATCCTTTCTACACACTCGCGTTTCCCTAGACATGTCAACAGCAATACAGACAAAAGCTAGTTTTCTAAAGCCTAACACGCACATTCATCAAGAAGAAGCAACATCAAAAGGATCTACAACCTAAGTTTCATGCAATCATAGATAAATATAAAGGAGGTTTAGCCTCGCATGTTATAAAGAAAGCAAAAAGATTAATCAATCAAACAACATATAGCATATTGAATGATTAATGATAAATAACCTTACTTGATTAAAACATAGATTCAAGGTAGTACAATAGGGGTTTAAGGCCCTAAAAAGGACCTACAAAGCTGCTAGAATGACTAGGGTTCGTCTCCCTAGGTTTATACAAAGTTACACACTTCAAACCTTAAAACAGTTTTATATTTATAGAGATATCGACGCGACAGCGTCGCTTAGAAATCCTGACGCTGTCGCTACGTGGATGATTTTAGATCCTCTTTAAGTCGGCCACGTCCTGACGCCGTCGTGAAATTCTTGACGCCGTCACCATATAGATCGCGACGGCGTCGCTTTATGCCTGCGACACCATCTCTACGCACTGTATGCACAAATCTCTAAGGGATTTGGTGTAGGTCCGTAATCTTGTCTGTTTCTTCTCCAAATGAGTCTAAGTCACGTGTATTTCCTTCAAAAGCCATCCAAGTGCTAAAAACCTAAAAATAAACGATTAAGCACATAATCTGGGCATATTTGCATGATTTAGGGGATTATATAACCCCAAAATGGTGTATAAAATGACACCTCATCGACGTACAAACATGTATAAAAACGTACAAAAACATATCAAAACATATAAAAACAGAAGAATTTTTTTTATAAATGTAGCTAACTACTACCTCCGTCCTAAAATAAGTGTTCAGATTGACTTTTCAGAGTCAAACTGGTTTAACTTGGCCATTAACTATTTTTGTGTGTGTTATATAATATTTGATGCAAAATATATGAATGAATTAGGTTGTTAGTGATATCATTTCATCACCTTGAACACAAGACAAGAAAAAAGATTTTAGAGAGAGAAAGATCTAGAGAGAGAGACAAAGAGAGAAAAATAAGATGGTTACTTGCACTAAAAAGAAATGAGAAGCAACACTCTCTCCACACTTGGAGAGGGCTTTAAATACTACATAGAATGGACAAGCCTTGTGGGCTTTCTTATATGTCATTTGGGCCGGACCAACTTACTAATGGGCTTTAAGCCCGACACTAAGGCCCAATTAGCTTAGAGTAATTTCCGTAAAACTACGTTTTCCTATACAAGGCTCGGGAATAATAATGACCATCACTTTTACTAAAAATACGGCTAACAATCTCCCCCTAAGGGGTGGTCATTCAATTGTTGATCCTTCTTGTAACGTCTTGAGTCTTGGAGCCTTGTATTCTTGGGAATTCTTTTAAAGATCCTTTTGCATGCTTATGATCTTGGATCTTGATCTTTAACTTGATATTCTTTGACAAAATACTGATATCATGGTCTTTGGCCTTGATTTGTCTTGACTACTGAGATCTTTGAATCTTTTATCCTTGAATCTTTATGCCGCCTTGCGATCTTGTGTCTCCACCCTCATGCTCAAGGTCTTGAAAGCTTGCTAACAATATTTCTCAACATTTTCTTGTGAGGGAGTGCTTGTATATTAGAGATTTCGAAAGACTTTGATAGTATAAGCTTTCATCATGTATATATCTTTGTCGATTGAGCTTGAGGTCTTGAATCTTGACTCCACTAGAATGAGGTTGTAACGCTGTCACTTATACCTGAAAATTGATGTTAGTGATAAACAACATATATAGATGAATATGGATTTGTCATTCGTCTTGAGTTCAGTTACATTAACCTCTGGTTTTGTGAGGACCGTTTTACAGTATAAATATTATGCATGTGATCAGGAGGTTCAATTTAGAAGAACCTCCTTGACAAGGTTTCCAGCTCAAAGTATTAGATCCTTTAACGTAATTGCATTAGATTCACCGTACTTGCTTGTTCTCATTACCGGAACGTCTCAAAGCAGACAATAAGGTAAGAGTGAATCAGATAGTTACTATCTTTCTGATTGAGTCGTCAATTCATATACTGGACCAAAATCGATATCTAGTTGACACAAGCTTGATTCATTTAGAATCTCGCAAGTCACCTACCAAGAGCTTGTTTGATGTTGGCTCAAGAAGGATTTCCATCGTCAATGTAAATACTAAAGAGTATCACTCTGATATTCTGGCAATTATCATAAGGATAATGCGTATGACTTTTTAATACCAAATGTTGTATAATGATGTACGACATTTTGTATATTGGAATTTGTGTCCTAGTGAGATTTTTGATGGATCTCGTTGGCTCTAGACTCTATAAGTACACATTTCTTATTTGGTAATCAAAGGCTGGAGCGGGCTGCCACCTTTTCAATATCAACGATCTCAGAATGAGAAAGCCGATAGAAACATGTTGATCTTCATGAGAAATGAAACAAACTTCTTTTGATAGAAGCCTAAGTAGTTGGGATGGGTTGTGCATTGCATCACTGGGTCCATGATATCAGTCTTCATTGTCAGCAATCATCAATGTAATGAAAACAGATGTATTGACTCGGTTTCTACCTAAGGTTATATGGAGGGCTTCTTTCTTTACACCATTTATCCTTATAATTATTTTTCATTCTTCAACCCCTTCAATGTTATTCCAACGCGTCCTCATTATCACCATGTTGTGTTTGTTCCGGCGATAACTCATGCCTTGGATAATATCTTTCAAGTTTATCATATTTTTCTTGACTAAGTTCAAAACACTTTTCTTGATTTTTATATCTAGCAAGCTCAGTGGTCAAATTAGCATTTGCCTCTTTCATTTTGCGATTGACCGAGTTGACCTTATCAACTTTAATTGCTAAATTATTATATAATGATTCAAAATAAGCACGTGTTTCCTCAACAGTCGCAGGATGTTAATCTACTGTTCCCCCATCTTGTTCCACACTAAAAACCTCAGAAATAACATTACTATCATTCTGTTGTACTTGGTGTGGTTCAGGAATGGGTTCGAGTAGCTTAGTATATTGCTCCTCTTGAGTAAACATATTAAATATCTCATTATCATAGCAATTGTCATAGTTGTGTACCTCAGCTAATCCGTCTGTGTCATAGATGGGAGCTTTGACAGTCTGAGTACCGGATGTCGATGCTTGCTGCAAATTAGCCATCAAAATGCAGTTTGCATTGACTTCCTCAATCTCATCAAGATCCGCTGCAGCAGCCATCAAATCAAATTCTCCAGCTTAGAGTTGAATTCCTACTTCTTCCTTTTGAGCAATCAGTAGTTGAGTCTGAAGATAAGCAGCATCCCTTCTCTTTGGTTTGACTGTGCAGTTCCTAGCAAGATGACCCAATCCTCTGCAGTTGTAACACCTTATCTGATTACTATTATTCCCAATCGCATTACCCTCAGCCCGTGCTGCTACAACATTACCATTCCCATTTAGATTCTGATTAGCAATCCCCGGAACAACAATTAGCCCATTCTGATTTCCAACATTCTGAACACCCGAATTCTGAATTGCATTATGAACAACCTGATTCTCGACATTCTGTACTGCATTATACCCATTTTGATTCCCAACATTTTGTCCAGCATACTGTCTAAACTGATTCCCACTATTGCCTCCAACCATCTGCATATGTCTGTCTTGACCCATATTCATACCCGGTTGAGCAATCTGCCTATTACGAGGGTTTGATGAAATTCTCTGGTTGTTATTGGTTGGTGTTGAGTAGTTTAGTTTGAATGATTTTTCCATTAGAACAAGTGTCATGTTCATTGCGGTTGTGGGATCAATAATGTCTTCGGGATTTAGCATTGGTTGTTGCATGTAGTTCTGGTTGAATAATGGTTGTGGGTTATAGTTGGTGTTGTTGTTGGGAAGTGGTTGTTGCATGTAGGTACTTGATGATGGTTGATCTTGGTGAAACACTGGATAATTGAAAAGATTGTTGGAATTTGCCATGAGTGCTAACGGATCATGTGTTTTTGCAAGTCGTTCAGCTCTTAGATCATCTAACTCCTTTTGATTGTACTTCAAGAAATCATACAATTGAGTGTAATCTGCTGTATGCAACTCCTTTGTTTGATGAACAATGGTAACATGTCGACTCTATTCTGGTTGTAAGTTGTTTAGAAATTTGAGATTACTAGCAATCTTTTCTAGAAAGTGTGTGTTTCTCTTGAAATCATTCATTAACTTTGAGAAACGATGATAGTAAGACTCAATCGATTCTCCATCAGTGGAAGTAAACCTTTCCCATTCATTGAACAACTTAGCCTTCTTTTCTTGAATTCCAATATCAGAACCTTTCATCATTTGTTGAACACGTAACCAAATTTCCTGAGCAGTTTCATAACTATCAACAGCAGCATAGATGTCTTCAGGAAGACCGATAAGAATAGTCTGAATTGCTTGATCATCAGCTTCTATCTGCTTAATTTCTGCTTCTGTGAGTTCATCGTCAGTTTGTTCATGAAACATTTCAGGAACAGGAACTATACGGGCTGGATCACCTGGTTCAGGAATCATTCGTCTGACATATGGACCATTCATAATGGAGTTGTAGATTAACTTTATATTTGGTCTACTCTTAGCATAACGGAGAATACGTGATGACCATGGAACATAGTTCTCTTTGTTAAGCATAGGAGGGCGGTTTTCGGAACCGGCTGTATAAATGTCTTGTTGAGTCGACATTGCAAAAGTGATGTGAAATGATATGCAAGGATCTTAAGTAGGTAAAGTGATTGTTGTTGTGGATTGAAACTAATTAACATTCACTGATTAATTGTTGTTGAAATTATTGTTGTAATTGAAGTACTTGAGCTTTTGTTATTTATTTGTGAGCTTAAAAGGACTAACGGTGAAAATTTGGTTGAAAAAGGACTAACGGTGTAATTGTAGTTTCAACTAGAGGGGCTTATAATGCAACAAGGACTAATGGTGAAGTTTTAGTTGAAAGAGAGGGACTGCATGTGACACATTTTGAAACTTGTTAATAAATACAAAAATTTTCCCACATTTTACACCTTCATTTTCGTTAAAAAATTATGAAATATAACGATTTAGTTCTTTGCTTCTTACGAGTCCGTACGGTTATCGTCGGTGAAAAGTAAATACACCACGTTGATCGAAAATGAATCACGATCACAATGATATAAGTTAGAAGTTCCGTAATAGACCGACACGCTAAACTGAAAAACCCAGAAAGAGTTAAAACGTGAGTTGCTAATTCGGTTACTTCAAGGGATGTTGCGAATTCGGTGTCCTTGTAAACTTGCGTATTCGGTTGACAATGGAATGTTGCGAGTTCGGTTAATGAAGTAAATTGCGAATTCGGTTGATGAAGTAAATTGCGAATTCGGTTGATGAAGTAAATTGCGAATTCGGTTGATGAATTAAATTGCGAATTCGGTTGATGAAGTAAATTGTGAATTCGGTTGAAGAAGTAACAAGCTGCGAATTCGGTGTCCTTGTGTACAACGTCCTTGAGTTTGTCTTCTACCGAAACAACAAAAAACCTAAACCGTCCTTGTCCTCCTCCTTGAATGGTGGATCTATGTCTCCTTCATCGTTTTTCAAACCATGTAAGCCAACACAACAAATAAGCCAACCTTAATAAGCACAAAAACTTGAAAAATAAGCTCGACAATAAGCTGATTTGGTCGTTTTAAGCTACAAAACTAGAAAAAAAGATAAGCTAAAACTGTTTTTGTAGAGAAGGCGTGAAGCTTGTTTAAGAACTAAGAAAAGCAAAAAATAAATCGTTTATTTTAGAACTTTAATGAGCCACGTATAAAAACTTTAAAGAAAGCTCTAACATAAAATAAAATAAAAAAACTGTTTTGAAACCCAAAGAAGCCACGTTGAAGTTATGAAAGTAAGCTAGCTTTTTGGTATTACAATATAAAGGTAAGAACTTTTTGTGTTTTTTCAAATAAGTACAAAGAGAAAAAAAATAAGTCGAACCCTATAAACCTAAATAAGTCGAATAAAGAAAAAATAAGCCCTTAAAACCAAACCAATAAGCTCAAATAAGCCACAACGAAACCACTAAACCAAACCTTGGCTCTTGATACTACATGTTAGTGATATCATTTCATCACCTTGAACACAAGATAAGAAAAAAGATTTTAGAGAGAGAAAAAACTAGAGAGAGAGACAAAGAGAGAAAAATAAGATTGTTACTTGCACTAGAAAGAAATAAGAAGCAACACCCTCTCCACACTTGGAGAGGGCTTTAAATACTACATAGAGTGGACAAGCCTTGTGGGCTTTCTTATATGTCATTTGGGCCGGACCAACTTACTAATGGGCTTTAAGCTCGACACTAAGGCCCAATTAGCTTAGAGTAATTCCCGTAAAACTATGTTTTCCTATACAAGGCT
>BQNB010058308.1:4800-34588 GCA_026074375.1 Tanacetum coccineum
AACACATAGAATCACATAAACCATACTTTGCAACAGACACATAAGTCAACACTAACGGTTTGACTAACCTGCTCAAGTCATGGTTGTCACATAGATCTTTGGCATGTTATTACCAATGGTGATTTTCCTCCTATTCAATTTAATCCCGAAACTAAAAAGGATAAAATTGTATCTTTTCATAAACAAGATGATGATCTTAAAAAGAAACTTGCGAAAAATAATGAAGCTAAAATGGTAATAGTGCCATCCTTGGCAATTATCTTCGTTTCAAGCTCCTGGATTGTTTTTCCATCAACCTCCTTCAACATCATCTTTTCTTCAACTTTACAAGGCCACATAGCAATGGGAATCGAATCTTGCGGTTACACCGTCTGATTTTGTTAATCCTCCTACACCCAGTTGCAAAAGCCACTGAAGCACGATATTTTCTACGGATAGGAGGAGACATACTATAATAGATCACACAACATAGACTATATCAAAACACAGATCTCGAAATAACAAAGAAAACTCAACTTATATATATATATAGTATATAGTATGAGGTACTTTATGAAACTTTAGGAAAATAAGCATAATTAGTATATACTTACACATAAGCCCTAAATGCATCTATATGAGGGACCCTTAAGCTATAGTCTAGGCTCAACCACCTAGTTCTCTATAACCATCAGCTCTGATACCAATCTGTCACACCCCGCCAAGGCGGAAACACGAGGCGTAACGTCATGGATATCATCACAACACAATGGTGTCGAAAATAGAGAAACTCTAAAATGCATAAATGAGTCATGGGACACAATGTGTCATGACGATATCAATAATTCAAAACAAAACATCATCTTGTATTAATGAAAGGAGTCTCACCAATACAAGGAAAATAAATTCACGATCCTACTAAAACCAAAACATCCAACAAAGGTTCATGCAAACATAACAAATAAAGGAGCGAACTCCCATGCAACCCTAGCAGTCTCTTTCTAGCCACTTCGCCTAACCTCATGATGCTCACCTGAAAATGATGCTAAAATACGTCAACACAATGGTTGGTGAGAGTCATAGGTTTAGGACACCAAATAAACCTTTAATTAAAATAATTTTGCTACGATTATCATAACATATCATGGCAGAACAATTTAAGCTAGTTATCACATAGGCTATCAAACAATTCACAATCAATCATAACGGGACGGAACGTGCCCACGATCCACATAACAAACCTAGGGTAATCCATTACCCTCCGATCGGAACCACACAGAATGGAGTATTATTTTAACCCTCCAGTTAGATTTGGAATGAGTAGAGTCACTACCCTCTAACCGGAATCACACAGAAATCATAACAACATTAAGCATACCACATATAATAACCACATAAACGTTCATGCCTCAAGTAAAACCAAATAATCGCAGCGATTAAACACATTCAAAACATCTTTGCATCATTTCCATCCCAATGTAAAAACATTAAAAGTGGGACTATGAAACTCACCTGATGCTTTGCTTCCAAAAGGATCCAACAAAACTTCACAAAACTTCACGAACAATCTAAACAATTAGACACATTATAAGCTACCATCAATTAGGCATTCAATCCAATATGATGTAACCTCAACTATGATGGATACCTAAGCTATCTACCATAGTCCTATTCTTATTTAAAACCTTTACCCACTCTTACATATGCCATTTATACTTAAATGCTACTCTTTAAATTTTCTGGTTTTAAGCAGAATTTTATACTCACTTACGCGTCCTAAACGCACCACTTAAACACTCTCATAATTCAAACCAAAATTCATCATGCTACATATATGTCCTATGAACCTCTCATAGCTCTCCCAAAGTCATTACCCTTTTACAAATACCCCTTAGAAATTCATTAATCCAAAGTGTCTAGGATTCGTCCAGAATCTGACCTTCCAAAAGTATGACGATAGATAACCAATTTAGACCTCATTATAGCTTTAGAAAAAATTTAGGCATCACACACAATATATAAACTAACTTTCACGTGATTTTTAGCTTCTAACTAGATGTCTAAGTATTTTTAGAAAAATCAAAACCAAAACTGAAATTCGTAACTGTTTTACACACTGATTTTGTATTGACCATTTGACCCACTTCCCGACCATAAAAACTCACGAGGTCAACTTTTTTGGAAAGTAGACTATCTGAGGTTATCTCCAGTATATTGTAAATTATTTATTTGATCTTTTATACTTGAGTTATGGCCTCTAAGTCTGACTAAAATTCTGCAGTGAATTTCACAACTAGTTTGGGTGATCTAACCCCTAACACATGATCAAATCACTAATTCAATTGATCTAATGATTAACCCATCATCATTATAACATAAACTTTCTGAAAATTATAAACCCTAATTTATAAAACCTAATTTAAACCCTAATCCATCAGAATTAAGTTACTAGAATTAAAAGATTATAATTAAAATTGAATATTAATTAGAAAATTTACCTTGAACAAGAACCCTAAAATTTTTCTTTACCCCTCTTCTTAAAACCGGTCGACTGATAATGGGGGGGGGGGGGATTTGGGATTTGTTTTTTGTAATATATAGCCTCCAAATAATGATTAGATAATCCTTATTAAAAGTTCGGAACAAACTCAAATTGTTTTTTTCTTTTATTACTAAAATTCGGATTACTATTCATGCCTTAATTTTTTTTCTTTACTTTTATACATAAATTAATTATCTTTATATCTTAAGTTTATAAAAACCTAAGCTAATTTGTTAAACCATTTTGCTTGAAATCAACTATTCCAAAAAATAATTTTACAATTTCCAAATTCACTTTCTATCTATATATTGAAAGTTAACAAAAAACACTCATATTTTCACAAACTCTTTTCTTACACAATTGACACGCTTCCCATTTTAATCCATCACCTAGACAAACACTTAATAATCAAACAAAATTCTCAAAATACCCAATCAATTCCGTATCACAATAAGTGATGTAAAATGAAATTCTCCATCAAATATCTCATTTCTCTCAATATCTCATTTCTCTAACGTTAACCTCTAAAACCTAAACTTATCTTAAATAACTAACATAAAAAAACGTATACGAAATAAAACTAACACATTTAACACGAAAACGCTCAAATCTCAATAATCAATTCTCGTCAGCTCAAAAGTGAACGAAAAGAACTCAACCAAACTCACCATCACTCTAATCTCATGTTATGATCACACCCAATAGATTGATTACCAGTACCTCATAAACACATACAAACACACATAAATACATATGATCACATATAACCATAAACCATACTTATAAAACAGATATTTAGGTCAACACTACGGTTCGACCAACCTGCTCAAGCCACGGTTGTCACAGAAACACACAAATAAAGTATAACCCACGTATGTAGTATAATATTTCAGGAATGACCGGGTCGTCCACATGGATTTGATTATGTTCGTATAATCACAAGTTTTAAGACAAACTTTAACAACTTTTTTAGATAAGACATGTTTGATGATATGATCAATAATAAAGAAGAATGACTACTCGGATAGTTTCATATAATTCATAAGCAATGATAATGATTACGATCTTCGATTTAGGACTAAACTTATAAAAAGGTTTTCTCGTCAAAAAATGTTTTCACAAATTAACTTGTTTTAACTTAAGACTTATATTAGTTAACTTAATTAAATGTGTCACTCAAATAATTAAGTTACTATTATATCAAATCTATTTTGTTTATCAAATAACGTAAGCGAATTTCTCCAACCAAACGATAAAGATCATAGACTTATCATTAAAACTATATAGTATTCAACGGGTCTTTCGACCTATACCGTTATGTGTATATGATCAAAGTTGATGAACAAAGTTGATAAGATAGGACACAATAAGATTTCAACATAAGCTTAAGGTTAACAAGATCGCAATAATACCAAATGCTTATTTATTATATTAACATCACCGAGTAGTCATAAGAGGTTTAGCCTCTCATGGCTACGGAGTTCATAATGACATAGTTAAATAGATAGATAAGAAACATACGAGATTCATATAGGAAATGGATCAAAATACCACCCATTACAAGTATCTAATCTTACTAAACCGTATTATACTCAAATGCTATAAACTGTCTTCGTTTTCGCCGGAATTTCGTGGTTAAAATCCAAGGATTGATGAAGATATTTGAGAGAGAATTGTTTCTTAAAGTGTGTGTGAAAATGAGAGAAAGTCCTCTCTATTTATAAGTTGGTCGAGGCCTGAAGTGTGGCGCACAAATATATAAGTGCGGCGTACTTCAGTCTAAGTCGGTTAAATCTTCATTAATGCATAGAGCAAGTGCGGCGCACTTCCAGGAAAAACCGGCGCCCTTCGAGCATTAACTGACTTCATTTATTTCGTTGATAAGTACGACGCACAAGGATATAAGTGCGGCGCACTTCTTTATAATTTTGGACTTTATTATTTCTTTTCTTCTAACTTTGCTTCCAATTGGTATAAACACTTGTATTTCGAACATTTTGAGCACGGACAATCTTCAAGTGAACTTGCACATATTTTATGCTATTAAGTATCAAAAGTTCACTAGAAATGATATAAATATATACAATAACGTCGCCTAAAACATGTATAATTAAGGCGTTATCAAATCCCTTCACACTTAGCTATTGCTTGCCCTCAAGCAATCAAAGCGAGAAAACAAATCATTTATCGTAGACGTGGAGAAATTATCTTTTTATTTTAACAAGTATTTGTCTAGTTTTTATATTTTTTAGGCATAGACATATAACAAAGCACCCCACATAGGGGATGTGTTTATTTATTCACTCAAGTCACTCATATTGGGTTTCATATTTGTGAGATCACTCAATTTGCACATGCATAATCTAGATAGCTACCATAGGCTTGTACAAGACACATAAACATGCCCGTTGCGGCATGAGAACCTAGACAAAATCACAAAGAGGTAAAACGTGATAATGATGTGGGTGAGTACAGTATATGATGATTTCATGTGCTAAATCGGAGCCTTATAACAACTTTATAATATTTTTTCTTCTTTCTTCTTGATCTTTTTAATACCAAATGATACTAAGGCTGGCACTGAACTGAGATATTGAGCATTCTGCATACTTGGGAGATTTTTAGCACTAAAAGCGAGTGTTGCGGATAGCGAGATTATAAGGGGATTATTTTACCTATTATCATACGATAATATCTATAAATTAACCTTGTTACGGTCTAGTAAATGATAATCAAGCATAAGTTCTGGAGCTACTAAATTGTCGACACTCTCATAAAATATGTAAAAAGATATGCATCAAAGGCTAGAATATACCTCATAATTTAGTGGACTAATTTTTGTGCTAGTTATGATGTCAATCCGAGTAGGATTTGTCTTACTAAGTGTATACATTTTTTAATTTTGGAAGAAACACTATATATTAATTTTTATAAAATATCAGTTAAAAACGTAGCTAGATTGCAGTGCAAACATGGAGGGAAATGATATATTTAATTTTTTCTATTTGGCTTCCATCCAAACTTAAGTTGAACATTCCCTCAATGTGAGAACTGATAAATATAAAAAAATATAGAAAATTAAGGGAAAACAGTACTTTTCGGGGCATAAGATGGTGTAGCTGCGAGAGAGCTAAATTTTAGCGAACGCCATAATTTTCCAGTTTTAGGATTTACTACCTGCAAAAACAAATAAAACACACAAGAAAAAAAAATATTTTTGGGGTTTTTGATTTTATTTTTTTATTTTTTTTCAAAAGAGTGGGGACTCCTCCACACTAAGATAAAGCATGGGTTACCTCCTAAGAAACGCTTAATTATTAAGAAAGTCATTAGCTAGACTCGAACTTCGGTGGTTCAGTTTTTGGGATAAAAGGGAGTGAGTTCTTCCTTTTGGTCATTGTTTTCATCTTCTTCGTGATAAAGCTTGAGTCTATGGCCGTTAACAATGAACGTCTTACCATATTTACCGTATAGTTCAATATATCCAGATGAATATTGATGTTTCACCACATATGGTCTAAGCCATCGAGATCTGAGTTTCGACTGTTTGAATTTATATTTAGAGTAAAATAACAGCACTTTGTTTCTGTGTTTGAATTCTTTTCTCATTTTGAGTTTTTTTGTCATGATAGACTTTGGTTCTTGCTTTGTGTAGAACAATCAAATAACATACGTGAAAAGAGGAAGAGAGGTGGTTTTAGAGAGAGAGTGGTTGGATGAACATTTAGAGAGAGAAAGAAACACGAGAGATAACTTGTATTAAGTGTGTGAAATAATGAACAACCAACACCCTCTCCAAGGAGAGGGTATTTATACCCTATGTGTGGCCAAACATGGAGAGCTTGTGGGCTTTCCATAGGCCTTTTGGCCCAATTAGATTAACATCATTACATTTGACTAACTACGGGCTTTGACAAACTATTATTGGTAGTGACTTATACTTTTTGTGTTTCTAACAATCTCCCCCTACGGGAGGTCACTCCGATTTATAAAGACTTAATCCTAGCATACTATTCTTTAACTTTTGTCTTGAGCTCGTAGTCTTTAACTTCAATCATTAACTTGTGAATTAATGTAGTGATCATAGACTTTAGGTCTTGAGCTTGTTCCGTTCCTTAGCTTGTAATTGAGGAGTGAAAATGTAATCTTGAGCACCTTGAGATCATCAACCAAGCATAATCTCGTTTCGCCATCTTGTAAACGTTGCCATCTTTTGAACTTGTGACTTCTGGACCAACATGCTCATACCTTTCTTTATTTGTCGACTTGAAAACTTTAATGCTGCATCTTTCTTGAAATTCTTTAACTTTAACACTTCGTACTACTTCGAGGAAAGACTGTTCGATATCAGAGTTAGTGACGGAACTTCTTTTGATTATTCTTTGAATTTTATACTTTGTCACTTCAAGAAAGACGTACGGTATCATAGTAGCGAAAGTCTTGAAACATGTACTTGAGATTTCATGATGTCTTTATATTTGTAGGTCGAGTATGAACATGTGGCTATGAATCTGTGACTCAGCTGGTACCTCTATGTCCATCTTTATACAATCCTAAAATAAAATAGTTAGCAATAAATCTAGGGGACGAATATGGCTTTGTCATTCGCTCATGTTTTGGGTTGGAGTGTGTAACCTTCAAATACTGTGTGCGTTTAAAACCCTGTGATCAGGTAGATTCAATTTAAGAAGAATCTCCTTGACAGGATTTCCAGCTGTAGTATTGAATCTTTCTAACACATATGTATTAGATTCATTAAACTCAGCATGTTCTCATTATCAGAACGTCTCAAAGCAGATAACACGATAAGAGTGAACCAACGAGTTACTATCTCACCGATTGAAATAAAAAACTGATTAGAAATAATAATTGACGTTCACTTGCTGTTAAGTGGTTTTGTGGTCACTTCAAGAGTGATTATATCATTTCTAAATATTCATATTCAAATCGTACAATTCATAACTTGGAACAAGTTGATTTTATAGAATCGCTCCATCGTTCTTTCTGTGGTCACAAGTGTGATTCATATAGAATTTCACAAAGTCACCTAACATGAGCTTTGTTTGTGTTGGCTCAAGCAGGATTTCCATCTTCACTGTGAGTAATATCACTCGGATGTTCTGGCAAAATCACAAGGATAATGCGTAGGACTCTTAATATATATCTTGTTATTCACATTGTGTGACTTAGCAAGCATAATTTTGACAAGTGTCCTAATGGATTTTATGGTATGATCTCTTTTGGCTCTTGACTTATTGTGCACTTGGTTTTGAGTGATACAGATGGGCTAGGAGCAGACTGAACATTTTTCAATATGAACTATTCGGAGTGAGAATGTTAATAGAAATGCGTGTAATCTCCATAAAAAATGAAATGAAACCAAGGAGTCTGTTGAGAGACCTTGAGTGGCTAGGGAGGGTTGTGCTTAGCGTCACTGGGTCCATGAACTGTCTTTAATGTCAGACAACACCTTAGTGTTTCTGACAGTTTATGTATTGACCCGGTTTCTGCCTAAGTGTATGGATGGCTTCTTTCTTTTCACCCTTTATCCTTACAATCTACTTTTTCATTCTTAAACCCCTTCAACACTTACCGAGACTTCATTACTAATACCTTATTGGGTTTGTTCCAGTATTAGCTCCATCTCAGTCGGCACTATTCCCTTATTCTCACTTTTACTCCTTTTGTATCATTCCTATGGACTTCTACACTAACTAGTGGATATCCCTGGTTAGATCCCTCCAGTTTGGCTGGATCTTGATGATTTATATTCGTTGCCTCAACCTACTTATTACTCTATTAAATTTAATGTAATGGTCAGGTCTTTTGGGTATTACCATCATAATCCTTCCCCAAAATCATTGAAAAGTTCAATCAAAGTGTTTGATATAAATATCAAAAGATTTACACTTTG
Source organism: Tanacetum coccineum (assembly GCA_026074375.1). Taxonomy (NCBI): domain Eukaryota; kingdom Viridiplantae; phylum Streptophyta; class Magnoliopsida; order Asterales; family Asteraceae; genus Tanacetum; species Tanacetum coccineum. The sequence continues at coordinate 13,236 of BQNB010058308.1, forward strand.
AAAGTTTTTTATTATCACTAAAAGCTCCCCCTTAACATGTGCACCGTAATCGTAGAACATGCTAAGTGTAGAGTGCATTGAGTCCATTTTATATGATCACATTTCAGTATAAATTAGATGCAGTTTAATCATATTTTCTCCCCTTATCCAAAATGTTAATCCCTTGATATTTTGGATTCAATTGATAAAACGTTCGGGGAAAAAATGTTACACAATATCTATTAGGAACATTTTAATGCTCCCCCTCAATATTTGAGGGTATATAAGACAGCGCTAAGTACAATAATTTGAATTTTTTTGAATTTACTAAGAAGTTATTGAAAATTTTATACTCGAGCACTCCTTATTCACCATAAAGACTACACTACATATAAACAAATTCACAAGTTCTTATGTACTAGGTTTGACCTGTTATGATAAGGACATCATATGATAAATCATATGGTCCTTTCCAGCAGCCGAAGGTCTCCCCCGTATAGTCTCCCACCAATGAATTTTTCCAGGCTCCTCATTAACCTTCTGTTCCTGAGTTGTCAATCAATAGCCTGGATCATAGCTCCTGCTCTTTCCCTGTCTACATTTCTCTAGACTGTCTGTGGCAAGTACTCCATCCGAATTCGCTTTAGAATGTCATCAAGAGCAGATCGAACATCGTTGAGTGTACCGTCACTAAACTTGTGGAGTTCATCAATACGCATCAATATGTTCTTCTTGTCTTTATTATGATATATAAAGCCTTTGGGATTAGAGTATGCTATATATGGTGTCTTTCATTTTAGATCTGATCTGTACGTATCTAGCCTTGTGAGGTTGAGCTTCTTTTGATAACTTTTGACAACTAATTGAAGGTCTTCCATACGCCTTTTGAGGACAATGCTTCTTGTAAACATTTGCAGTGAGACACCCAAAGCTAGATGTTCCTCAACGTCGAGATTTGTCAGCTTGCCTTAAAACAAGAAGAAGCAGCATGCCTTCGATGTCTTGAAGGCAAAGTCTGTTGTAGTCGCCTTCTTTGAATGTTTACAGCTTGTCATCATTTCTACGAACAATGATCCAATCCAAATGTTTGTAATTATGCCATTCGATAATCTTAAGCTTTGTAACAGCAAGGATTCTATATTTGGAGTAGACATCACGAGCAGATTCCCTATTTACTGCAAATCCATAGAATTGTTGACGTTTTCGCCCCTAGTGAGAGATGCCTCATAGTGCATGTTTGTCGTAGACAATCAGCACTTGACTCCACATCAAGTTCGGGACGAAGTCTTCAATGCATTTGATGTGTCCATAATCTGCAGCCTTTGTCTTCGTTACTTAAGTTGCATAAGTTTGGCTTGAGACACCACCACTTAGATACGCAAGGTCGTTGTTGATGAAGTGATCAAAAGGTATTACTCGACGACCTCATGAATTAGGTATCAATGGTAAGGGCTTGCGCAAATCATGTGGATATTGTTGTCCTTCGGGGTTGTTCTAGTCTAGTTGATTGGTAGTTGCTTTGCAGACTTCTTCAAGGAAATATTCAAGTTCCACCAGACTCTTGCACGAACCTTTCATTAACTCGTATGTTGGACCGGATAATAATACTGAAGTCAGAGTATCAACTTTGAGCCGATTCATCACGAATGCTGAGAAGTCTAAAGGAGTGTCTATCAGTTCATTAAATGACTCATGAGGATCTTCATTCCGAGCTAAAGTGCTTATCCAAGTTTGATCTGGTCCATGTTTAGCAATCAAGGTCGGGAGTTAGAGGTTTTGTTGGTTTCTAAAACCAATCAGGATGCTGAGTGGTCTCATCAACAGGTTGATCTTTAGTAAATCCTGTACCAAAATCCTAATGTGCGGGTTCTTCTAAGTCTTCGTCAGTGTGTATTGGTTTCTCTGATTGAGCAGACTTTCCAGTAGACTTTTGATGAGATTTGGACCCTTCTTTAGACATGCCAGTTGACTTGGAGGTCTTCTCCTTTGGTGCACTATTTGACTCAGGTTCTTTTCCAGCTCTTCTTCTCTTGGACCCCCGGTTTGATCCAGCGGAGGGTTCTTCGTCTTCATCCTCATCATCTTGACGTCTTTTAAATATGACAGTATCTCCATATGTTTCAAGGATGTCTTTGTCAGTTTCATAAGTGTCAACCAATGCTTTGTAGAGAATCTTCTGCTGAATTGACCTGTCAATTGATTTGTTATTCTCCATTTTATTAATGAGAATCTTCTTCAGCTCTAGTTCAGATAGGTTAGCTGCTACAACATGGGATGCCTTAGCTTCATTGGATGAACGAATCAGAACTTCAGCTTTAAGTTGGTCATTTACGAACTTCTCAATTTTCGGCAAAATCTTGGAGACTTTCTCTTTAACTTGTACCTTGACTGCTCCTTGATGATTTTCTTCATATTTTCATCAATTTTATTGATGAAGACTTCATTGTCAGCTTGAGCTTCATTCATCTGGTTGGCAAGGTACTTATGCACAATGCCGAGAATTGAAGAAACTGCCTCAGCAAATTGGTTTGTACGCTTGAATTCCAAGAAGTCATCTTCCAAAGCTTTTACTCTATCTTCAAACTTGAATAAGGAACCAATGGTTGGAAGATTTTATAAGGAGGTACTTGGAACAATTGTTGGTGTGGGAACTGGTGTTTGTTGCTGAGGTTGAACGAGAGGAATGAGTGGTGGAGGAAGTGTTGTTACAGATGAAGGAGACATTTCAGCATTCGTAGTGACGGGAACATCTACCAGAGAAGTTGACTCAGTGTTTAGATTAAGAATAGAGTCAATACATGTATCCGTCTTAGGGTTGAGCATGTTGGAAATGAAGCCTGATGATACATAAGAACTCTGCTGTTGAACTTCAGGAGTGACAGCTATTATTATCACCTGAGTATCTTCTATGACTTGAGTACCTTGAACATTAGTCTGTAGAGCATCTGTCATTTCAGTATCTTTTCTTTCCAGATTGACGTTCATGTCCCTGTATAATTCATTCACTTCTTCCTCTTCATTTTTCTCCTCTTCATCATGTTCTTCTCCCTCAACATTGTCTCTTTGATTTACTTCATCATATGTTTCATCATCAATGGATTCAAAATGAGAAGGTGTTTGTACCCTCATATCTGAACCCTCTTCTTCTTTATCTTTGTCATCTTGTCTTTCTTCTTCATCATGAGTGGAGAACTTGGGATGAACAAAGTCTTCACTATCATTGTCTGATTCAGTATCATCATCTTGACCATCATCATCCTTATTATCAGCATTGTCATTATCGTCTTTACTTAAGCTTACTTCATTATCATCGTCCTCGTCACTGGACTTCCAAGAAATCTGTTCATCTTCAGATCTATATGTAGGTACATCGGGAACCCTTAGTGAAACACCAGTTCCTTCATCTGTACCTGAACCATTGGCGTGAGAGCTATGGAATTGAGTCTTGCTTCTTTTGGTGACAATCTTCATCTGTTTAGCCTTGGACAATGCAATTTCTGATAAAGTCTCTAAACCTTGAGTAGGTTGCTTCTTCTTTCCTAATTTAGCCACCTTAGCTGTAGCTTTGAGTCTTTTACCTGGAGAAGCTGTAGGGGCTTGATCAGCTTCTCCCTGGTCAATCTCCGTACATACTTTGGTATTAGAATCACTTTTCCAGTAGCAAAATCATGGTAAGTCCTTCATAGCTTGATTGGTTAGAGTATCAGGAATTATGGCACCGTACTTTTAAACAGTTTTATGTTTGGGGATGAATCTCATTGTGGTGAGAATAGGGTCATTATTAGCCATGTGTCAGTCCACCTTGTTTCTTCTTGTAATTGATTGATCTTTTGACATAAAGTGGTTGATAATAACTTTGGTGAATCTTGGATAGTACATGTCTTTGTTCTTCTTTGCCACCTTGTTCTAGATTTGATAAACTAGGTCTTCCCATAGAAGGTAGACATAATCAACCTTCTTCTGGTTATACATACCCCAAATGATTTAAGCCCGAAAGAGACAAATTGGATCGAGTCCAGTTGCTTTACCACTAATATATTTGTTGATGATGGTTCCGAATGTTCTCCAAGGTTGATATGGAGTATCAACCTTGACATCAGAGAGTGACTTGATATCTCCAGGGTAACCAAGTTCTCTTATGAAAGCAAGAATTTCCTCTTCAAATGGAGGATCTTTAAACTTCTGGCCAGGAAGATTTGGGCAAATCTGGAGCATATCTCTGAAAGTTTCCAGATCAAAAGAGTAATTCTTTTTGTTCATCTTGAATTTGATGCAGTGCTTGTGATAGGAAACAGTAGCCCAAAATTCATGCATGTAGATGGCAGGAACACTTGCAGAGATCAAGAACGCTTGATAAAACGGTGTAAGAGAAAGAACGTCCAAAGCAACTTGAAAAGTGGGTTCCTTGGGCTTGAATGTAGTGCTCAATCTGTAGTTACAATTCCTAATCCTTAGACGTTGTTCTCGTGGAACAAGAGCATCATCAAGGGCTTGATGTTGTTCTTTTGTGATACTCATGATTCTGCTTAGAAAGAGTCAATACAGTTTATATATATAACCAGGTTTATATAAGACACTATAGAGACCTTTTCACTCTATGGTACTTAAGGCATGCAACACATTTAGAGAACTAATCATGGAAAGGGTTAACTTAATTTTGGCTTAATGGGTTATGTCACCTTTGTAACATTATTAGACTATCTAGGAATCTAGTTCATTCTAACTAGTAGGGATTTAGATTACCTAAGTCTTGTTTTAGTTACACTAGTTAAGCCAATTTTAACTTGATTAAATTTCAAAGATAACCAAATTTAAATTTGCAACCTAACATAAGATTTAAGTCACCTCTTGATTAGATCTTAAGTGTTTATGACATTAAGCCTTTTGTTTCCTTTGGTTAATTGAGAAAAAAAAACTGCGCATTCGGTTCTAGCAAAAACTGTGAATCCGGTCACTATTAAGAAACTGCTAGTTCGGTCACTATTAGGAAACTACGAATTTGGTCACTCTTACGAAACTGCGAGTTTGGTCACTAGCTAAAAACTGCTAGTTCGGTCACTTAGGGGATCTGCGAGTTTGGTCACTTAAGGGAACTACGAGTTCGGTCAAAATTACTAACTGCGAGTTCGGTTCCAACAACAAACTACGAGTCTGGTTGAAGCTAAGACCCTGTAGGTCCTTATCAACAGGATCTCAATGAGCCTTAAACGACTTATAGTCCTTTGAATAAATCCAAAGATACTATGAGAGACAATAACCGTGAATACAAATATTGACGCGGAGTATCAATATCTATACCAAGATGAACACAAGAACAAAAATCAAACTTGCTATTACTATTACTATTTGATTGTAAACTCTCAATCAACTCATATGTTTACAATACTATTCTATGTTCCTTTTATAGATTTAAGGAACCCTAAACGCGTTAAGAGATAATGCTTATCTCTTCCTAGATTAACGCTAATTGATAACTATTACTATAATTACAACAGACTTAACTGTCTGGTCAAACAGTATTAACTTTAATACTGTTACACTTAAGTTAATGCTGGCAGACTTAACTTGCTCTACCAGACTTAACTTCTATACTAACAGTACTAACTCTTTCTATCAGTACTAACTATAACTAACAGACTTAACTTTAATACTAACAGTATTAAGTCTGTTTACAATATTTTCCTAACAGATCCTCCCCTAACTTGATCTTCATTCATAAACTTCAAGTTTCTTTGTACTTTGGCTTCACTTGGGCTTAGAGGATTTTCTTGAACTTCTGTCTGCAAATAATGCAATCTTTACGTCTTCAAAATCTGTGACAGCAACTAGTCTTCATAGCACTCCAATCTTGCCAGCAACTAAATATAGTTTTTGGTCAAACTACCAGCCTAAACGGATTTTGTTTGTGTCTTTAACCTGAGCTGTTTGCTAGTTGACTAGGTCAATGGTATTTATGGTTTGTAGGACCATGGTAAATTGATTAACCATAAGAATTTGAGCAAATCACAGCTATTAACGGATTTGATAACTTTTTACCAAGCTTGCCGTTTTGCTCTGGAGTAGCCCATCTTCAGTATAAAATACTATGGTGCAATTAGAATACCATACAATTTTGGTAAATTGTCAACCATCTGAATATGGAATTTTCAAGGTCTTACCATAAGCCATAATCTTATGACTAGTTATGGTTTTTCCCACACCTTTACCACAAGCCATAACATGTGGGCTAGCCAACTCTTTACATTATCAGATATTGTGAGTTGAAAACCATACTGTGGGCTAGCCAACTCTTCACTTTAACAAATATGGTGAGTTGAAAACCATACAACTTATTTGCAAGTTGTCAACCATAGAACGGATTTGAGAAGTCTTTACCAAGAGCCGTTTGCTCCTGGACTAGCTAGTCCTTATGTTGGTTAGACATGGTGAATTGATAACCATTTGTTGTGTTAGTGCATAGCACCTTCATCAAGTGTTATCCTTCTCAACTTTTATCCTAGGCTTTCAACCCTACACATTTCATTACTTTCTAATGCCTGCTTGTTTTTCTATCATTTTCAACAATCTATAGCAGTCTTCATTCATCTTTCCATCCAAAAGCTTCATTTTCAACATTGTTTTACAGCTCATGACTCCATGGTTACTATGATATGATTTGTTTGGGCTTGGTAATTGAACTTCATTTGACTCTCTGATTCATCTTACCTTACACTATGATTTGATCTTTTGATTTGTCTTACCTTACATTTGTATTTCTTTGATCATGTATTGTGATATCCTTTGTCCATTTATAACGAATCCTTTGATTATCCGTTACCTATTTGCATTCGATTATATATATATCTGTTCACTTGGCTTTGTAAGCTCAGCCGCACTTTCTTTCCCTGGCGACAGGTTCTAAGGCAAGGATCTGGGGGTTTTGCTTTCAGATTATGAGTGCTGAGTGTGGACTTACCCTAGAGATCTTAGTTTTGATATATGAATTGTTTCTTTCAAGACATTTGTTATTTCGTTTGGATATGTTAAACCATTGAGAACTTATGGACCTTAAGTCATGTGACTTATATCCTTTGGTATTTATAAGACTTCCCGGTTTTCATGCTTGTGTTATGATTATGTATGCTTTTTGATGTCCACACCATATTTGTAATGACTTCTACCCTTTTAGGTCGGGGTGGATACAATTTTATGGATCAGTAGCTGCAGGTTAAGCATGACGAGGTTTAGATGACCATAGAGCTTAGGCCTATACCTGTGAGATGGGTAGACATTAGGTTCCTTTCTGCGTAACTACTCTTCCGTAAGCCTATCCTGTTTTTCGTTTGCTAATCGTTTTCCTCGATCGTTCAGATGTGTGACTATAAAAAACCCCTTTAAAAACTTAATATGAATCCTACACTATTAATTCAACGTGTAATCATTTCAACCCCAATGAAGAACCATATGCTTATTGACATGAATATGTAACAGGACTCTACTGTTTTTGAATGATCGTATTCGTCCTGCGAATTTACTTCCTATCCATATGCTCGACTTTGATGTGGATTCTTAGGCATGATTGGTTGGGCTTTCTCATCGGGCTACGACCATTAAGACTGCTATGCTAGGACTTGTGATCTTTGGAATGTTTCGCCAACCTCGCAGAATTTGTTTATCATAGTTCCTCACCGGCTTAAGTCCGTTTCGCTCATCTCTTGCTATGAAGGCACATACTTGATTTCTCATGGGTGCCAAGGTTTTCTGGCTTCTGTTATGGACAACATCTTTGGAGAGTCCTAATATGACAATCTTATCTGTGTTCATGAATTCGCTGATGTTTCTTCCCGATGAACTTCCTGGACTTCCTCCGCTAAGAGAGATGAAATTTGTGCATTGAGTTAATTCCCGGTGCCAGAACCTAATCTCAAAGGCTCTGGTTTATGTATGGGCACCTGTTGATTGAAGGAGTTAAAGGAGCAGTTACAGTGAGATGTTGGAGAATTGCTTTATTATACACAGTGTTTCACCTTGGGGTGCACAGATCTTATTTGTTTAAGAAGAAAGATGGAGCAAGCGCATGTGTATTGATTACCGCGAAACACCAACCGTATTACGATTCGTAACCGCTATCCTCTTCCGCGAATCGACGATTTGTTTGACCCGCTGCAAGGGGCCAAATATTTTTCTAAGATTGATTTGCGATCTGGTTATCACCAACTTCGTGTGAGAGAACAAGATATTTCTACAGACTTTACTATACTTTGCTTTTTCGTACGCGTTAGGCCACTACGAATTATTGGTTATGCCAATCTCGCGTCCTACTATTCTCCTAGCTGTTTTATGGTTTTGATGAAACCGTATTTCCATGAGTACCTTGATAAGTTCTTATTGTTTTCATCGACGACATCCTCGTTTATTCTAAGTCTGAATAAGAGCATGAGCAACATCTACGGATTGGTTGGAGATTCTTAGACAGAAGAAGTTGTATGCGAAGTTTTCAAAGTGCGAGTTTTAGTTACAGCAAGTCGCTTTCCTTGGTCATATCCATAAATCTTACAAACGGCATCGATTCTGGATCCAACAAAGGTTGAAGCTATCACCAAATGGCCCGAGACCTACTACGGTGACGGAGGTGAGAAGTTTTTCTAGACTTGCTGCTGCTATTACCGACGTTTGTTGAGGTTTTTTCTTTTCTCCCGATTAGCTTTACCATTAACCCACTGATGAGAAGGGTGGAGAAGTTTTGGTGTGGACGGAAGAGGCGTCAGGAGAGTTTTGAGGAATTGAAACGGAGATGGTGTCCTGCTCCGATATTGACCTTCCCATCAGATTCGTTGGTTTTCAGATATAAGTGATGCATCGATAGAAAGGTTTGGGCATGTGTTTTTGATGCAGACAGGGAAGGTGATCGCCTACGCTTCAAGGCAGCTGAAGCCTTATGAAGTAAATTATCCAACCCATGATCTTGAGTAGCATGCCAAGGTTTTTTTTGCATATGAAGATGTCTGGTAGACACTAATCTATATGGTGATACTTATGATGATATTTACAGATCATAAGAGTCCTCAAATATATTTTTACTCACGAGAACTTTAGACAGAAACAGAGAAGATGGTTGGAACTCCTAAAAGATTACGACACTAACATTCAGTACCATCGCAGGCAAAGCAAATGTTGTTTGCCGACGCACTTAGTCCATAAATCTGGATGTAGCTTGTTTTGATTCAGGATCCTTCATGATTTAGAGCGTTTTGGATGTTGAACAATGTGTATCGAGGTTCTGAGGCTATTGGGCGATATGAGGATAGAGTCTAACCTCATTCTACTGATCAAGGAGAAGCACAAAGGACGACGGTGATTGTGGCTATTGTGCAAATTTTGAAGCGGTAAACATACCAAGTTCAGTGTTGAAGATGACTGTGTTGTGTGGTTTGAAGATAGTCAATGTGTATCTAATGATCAGGCATCATTCCGCGAGAAGGTTATGACGGAAGCTCATATACTCCATTTACTATTCATACCAGGTCAACCAAAATGTATAGAGATTTTGAAATAGTTAATAAACTTTTGGTGAATGGCATGAAGCAGATGGTGTCTACGTTTGTATCCAAATGTATGACGTGTCAGCAGGCCAAAAATTTGAACATCAAGAGGGCTAGTGGTTTATTACAGCCGTTGGAGATTCCTAAAATGGAAATGGGATGAGATTTTCTTTCATGGATTTTGTTACTGGTTTGCCTTCTACTCAGAAAAAACATGATGCGATTTGGGTGGTTGTTGATCGGCTAACCAAGTTTGCTCATTTCTTACCCATTCGGAAGAACTATGGTATTAGTAAGTTGGCAGAGATTTTTCGACAGAAAATCGTTAGACTGCATGGTACACCGACTTCTATTGTGTCCGACAGAGATCCGAAGTTTACGTCTCATTTTTGGAAAGGATTACAGAAAGCTTGGGGAACTCGTCTTAAGTTTAGTACATCATTTCATCCTCAAACCGATGGTCAGTCAGAGAGGACCATTCAAACTTTGAAAGATATGTTGAGGGCTTGTGCTTTGGAATAGACAGGTAGTTGGGATGAATATTTGTGCTTGGTGGAGTTTGCCTATAATAATAGTTGGCATGCTAGCATCAAGGCAGCACCTATTTGCTGGGATGAAGTAGGTGAACGTTTGATTGAAGGTCCGGAGCTCATCGAGATTACTAATGAGAAAGTGGCTGTTGCTAAGGAGAAATTGAAAGAGGCTAGATCGCGACAGAAGAGTTATGCTGATAAGCATCGACGTGACTTAGAGTTTCAAGTTGGAGATCGTGTATTTCTGAAGGTTTCGCCATTCAGAGGAGTTAAACGTTTTGGGATCAAGGGCAAGCTCAGTCCTCGATTCATCGGTCCGTTTGAGATTTTGGAACGTATTGGAGAGGTTTCGTATCGTCTGGCGCTTCCTCCGCAGTTATCGCACGTTCACGATGTCTTTCATGTATCTCTTTTGAGGGGATACCATTATCATCCATTGCATGTCGCATCTTATCCTTTTGATCAGATTCAGCCTGATATGTCTTTGTCCGAGGAACCTGAATCCATTCTGGATCGTCAAGAGAGAGTCATGAGAAACAAAGTTATTCCTTTTGTGAAGATTCTTTGGAAGAATCACCTAGAGCGTGAGTCTACCTGGGAGACCGAAGAGTCTATGCGAGCTAGTTATCCTCATTTCTTTGTCTAGTTCGGTATGTTTTCGTTTCGTTCTCATTTCGTTTTCATTCCGGTTCATTTCAATTTTCGAGGACGAAATTTGTTTTTTAGAGGGAAGAAGTTGTAAAACCTAAAAATCTCAACAAGTGTAAAATTACCAAAATACCCCTAATTCAAGAAAATTTCATAAAAGCTTAAATAAAATTCATTTAAATGTTAGAAATTATAAAAATGCAACATGTGACAATTATGAAATTTTTGTAAGATTTAAAATACCTTATGTTATACAAGAAGTAAGAATAAATTACTTTTATTTATGATAGAAAAATAATTAATCGTTATATATTGTATCTATGCGAAATTAATTACATTTATGTATTTATTTATTAACATTTATATAATATAATTAAGGATAATTATCAAATAAATTGGGGAAGAATAAAAATTCGATATTGTCATTCGCAAGCCCTAGGAATTCGGCAAGGGACTTATTTTATTTAGTTATACATTTTATTTTGTTAATCCTAAAATGAAAAACACAAAAATCAACCCTAAAATCAAATGGCGGCACAAAAAATATTTTTCCGGGCAAGTACGAATTTTTTATAAGGTTATTTGAAGGTCAAGGTGTGTGGTATAATTAGTGGGAAGTTTGTGGGTGATTGGTTCGATTTTGGTTATTGATTTGGTTTCAAAAAGCTTACGGGTTCATTAATTCATTAAGATCTCTAAAGGATCATCAAAGGTAATTTTGTAACTCATGTTTCATCATATTAATTCGTTCTACACATAATAAAAAAATAAAATATTCATGCATGTATTTGGGCGACGTTAATTAAATATGAGCGAAACCCTAATATCTAGTTAGTATTGTAATCGTGCATAAAACCGTTTGTAATATTGTTTTTATATTATTCTAAGGTTTTTCACTATCACATATAACTCAGAAAATTGTTGGAAAATTTAGGTGTGATTCGAATTATTATTGAGGATTATATTGTTGCCAATTTTCGAAATAAGGAAAAGGAAAGAAATAAAATTAGGGTTAGGGTTTTGATAATTTTTCCAAGTGAATTTAATGCCAATGATTGGGAAATAATTATGTTTGTGATTGGGAAAAATTTAATTAGGGTTTTAGTGATTTATTTGTTATCCGATTTGCTATTTAAAAGTATAAGGACTTGTTTTGTAATCTGAAACTATGAGGTCTATTTTAGACATGTTATTATATTTAATATTTCTGTATAAATTAAGTTGGGGGGTTTAAAATGGGTCCATTTTGATATTATTTTGGATTTAAAAATGGTTAATTAATATATTAAGTAATTAGAAATCAATTAATCTAAAATAGAGGACTAAAAAGTGTAAATTTGAAAAGTATAAGTTTTGGTGAGTATTTAATGTATAAAGTATGATTTTTGGTCATATTTGAATCTATAAGGTTGTTTGGTAATTATGGATAATTAAAGATTAATGTTTAAGTAATTAAAAACAAAAGGACTAAGTATGTAAATTAGTAAATTAAGGTTTGACATGTAAATACATAAAAATGGAAGGTATAATCTGAATAAAATAAGAAACTTTGATATTTACACTTTTAACCTTGAAATTTGTTGATTTTGCATATTAAACCCTAAAATATGGAAAGTTGTCATATTTAACCCTAAACTTGTAAGGTTGGCATATTAAGTCCCTAAGCTATTTAAAATACTTAATAGAATCTCAAATGATGAATATTACTAATTTTGGAAACTTACTAAAAATGGAAAGTTACTAAAAATGGAAAGTTACTAAAAATGGAAAGTTACTAAAAATGGAAAGTTACTAAAAATGGAAAGTTACTAAAAATGGAAAAGGTTCTAAGAATAGAGAAGTTACTAAAAAAATGGAAATTTCTAAAAATAGAAGTGTCCTAAAAAATGGAAAGTTTCTAAAAATAGAAAGTATAACTTAAATGAATGGTTTGTAATTCGAATTCATCATTTCTTTAGGTTCGGTCAAGAGGGAGTGATTTTGATATTCCTGTGGTGTTTTCTTTGATTATTGCTTTGCTTCGGAATAAGGTACGGATATTCTTAATACCTACACCTCTTTACCATTATTAAGGTTAATGTGTTGCTTCGTTCGTTCCGTTATTCGTACAGATATTCTGACCTTATCGTTAAGGTTTCTCATGACATATTCCTCTCTATCTTTGATTACTTATGTGATTTGCTACATTTGCTCTGAGCCTTTTATTTTGGTTCTCTTATATGATCTGTCATTATGTTCCATTTGAACCCTGCTATGCTACCTTTGATATTTGAACCTTTGATATTTGAACCTTTGATATTGAACCTTTGCTATGATCCCTTTGAAATGAACTTTGATATGACTTTGCTTTGAACCCTTCAGTTTGAGAACCAAGCCACTATTTGTTTCCTAGCCATGAAGGTAACATGGCCGTGTCATTGATGCACCTTTGGCATGACTCATGTGTGAGTGAGTGATTTCTCACGCCGTCCCCCATTTGATATTATATGCGCATTATGAAGATTATTATTTGTTTAAGGGGCGTATGGATGCATCCTAGATTTGTTTTGTATTCGATGGATTATGACATTATGATTTGGATATTTGGTGACTGATGTTTGGGTGCAATCCACGTCTTTCACATTTGGAGCTCGCTACTCCATGGTTACTATGATATGATTTGTTTGGGCTTGGTAATTGGACTTGATTTGATTTTCTGATTTCATCTTACCTTACACTATGAATTGACTTCTGATTTGTCTTACCTTATATTTGTATCCCGTTGATCATGTATTGTGATATCCTTTGTACTTTGTATCGTATCCTTTGATTTCCGTTATCTTTTGCACCCCCCCTTTCGTATTATATTATATCTGTTCACTGGCTTTGTAAGCTCAGCGACATTTGTTTTTCGGCCGACAGGTATTCTAAGCTAGGAGCTGGGTTGCTTTCAGGCTATGAGTGATGAGTGGGACTTGACCCTAGAGTATTAGTTGTGATATTTGATTTGTTACTTTGGTAGTACCTTGTTATTTTGGTTATTTCGTTTGGATATGTCTGTCCTTTAAGAACTTATGATACCTTAAGTCGGTTGACTTATTTTCCTTTGGTTTATTTTTTGAGACTTCCCGCTGTTTATGCTTGTGTTTTGATTATGTATGCTTGATGTCACACATATTTTGTAATTACTTATTCCCTTTCTGGGTCGGGGCGTTACAAAATGTATTTACGAAGTGATATTGAATGATATTTTAGAGAAAAAATGTTGGTAAGTGTTAAAGATTGAGATTTTGGAATTTTGTCGAAAAGTGTCGAATTTGTGAAAATTGATAAAAATAAGGTTTGAAACCTTGGAAAACGTTGTATAAACGTTTCGACGGTCATGGTCAATTTTACATAACAATGTTTATACTTAGAGATTTTCTTAAAATCTTGATTTTTGATTTTAATAATAAAATAATTATTTAATTATTTTTGTTTCTAAATTAATAAATTCACTAAAAAAACAACAAATTTAATTTTTCTCGAAACTTCTCTAAAGTGTTTATTATGAGTAAACGTTTCATTTTCAACCGTATAATGATTATTTTGAAGTGACTAAGGTGTGCCAAATGGACTTGTCGAGATAATATTTATAATTAATAATTATAAATATTTATTTTATTACTTATCTATTTACGCTAAATAGTATAAGTATGTATTATCGAGGAATGAGATTGATATGATTGTGAAGTTAAGTCGTCAACCATCATACACTAAATTGTTTTGGGTAATTGTACAACGCGTCTAAACTCTATGCATCAAACGTGAAGATTGTTTTGGAATTGGATGATTTAAATTGAGACATTAACCGGACTAGGTCGTGTGCGGGCGTCGTTGCATTTTCTTGTGTGATTGAGATTAGGTTGCTAAAGACTTGCTTGAGGTGAGTTCTCGTAGCCCCACTTTTTACTAGTTTTTCCGTTGGGGGAAAATGATACTCAAATGTGTTTTGAAATGTTTTGAATTGATCTGTGCAAAATGTGGTTTTGTTTTTAGGTTATGTGCTTATGACTGCTATGTGAATATTATGTGATACATGATTGTTTGGATCGGATGGGTACGCCTACCCAGTGATTGTGAGATTATTGGATCGGATAGGTACGCCTACCCAGTATTTGTGTGATTATTGGAGCGGATGGGTACGCCTACCCAGGTTTGTGTGTGGTCTTGCCTTAATTTTAGTGCTCCAGCTGGTAGGCCATTTAGGTGTGTAAGTGACATATGGTTATTGATTAGCGGTGATGCTAAGGTTGTTTGCATATATTCACTGCCATATAGCACTATTGTCCACTGTTGAAATATTGGCACAGCTTTTGGGTTTAAGGTCAAACCTACGAGCTCACCAACATTATTGTTGATGTTTTCAAGTATCATTTTCAGGTGAAGTGAAAGAAGAGTAGTTTGGTGATTGATAGCAGACTTAGAAGTATCCCGTGTGGAATTTCATTTGAAGTCTTGCTTGGTTGTTGTTTTAATTCTAGTTTTTGGATGTTTTAGATTAAGTTTGGATTATGGTCCCCTGTGAGGGCATTGGAAATTATAAGAGATTGTGGATCTTAGTTGCGATTTGGGACATCACTTGAGTTTGTTCAAGGTTGATGGTCTTCATAGCACTTGGAGTTTATGCAATGTAGTTGTCCTCTATTGATTTCTTGTGTTTTGATGATCCATATGTGCATTCCAGAGTTTCCGTCATTGTCGAGGTGTGACAAACGTGTCCCATAAGGATCTTAGTGTTGCTCTTGTATTGATATTGGTGAACGTATCTACCAATTAAATCTAATATTACTAGCAGTTCAATGATGTGATAGGTAGAAGCTCAATGTGGATCTTAGCCTTTTTGTAAAATTAATTGTTTTAATATTGTAAACTTAGGTAGTTAATTTTATGAGATAATTTTTGAAAATACTAAAATGCACTTTGTAATTTCTATTAATGACATTTATGCAATACAAATCGTAAACAACAGTTTGTTTACATTTCTTGTACAGGAAGGCAAAAGACGTCTTTTTTTCCATTGTAAGAAAATAGACTATTCCTATCCTTTCTAATTGTATGAGAAAGCTATAATAAGAACGTTGAACTATTTCCCAATTCTAATCAAACTCAAAGCACACTTACTCAAGAAATCACATTGTCTTGTAAAAGTCAAACAGTTAAGTACGTTGTACATCTTATTTGGATAACTAGAGAACGTGTTTTCTATAGCCGCCAATATGATACATCTTGAAGCGTCAAGACATTGTTTGAGTTTTAATGATTATAAATGGAAATCTTAATTAATCGCAAAAGAGAAAAGGAAATTACTAGCATGTTATGTAATAGTTTTCCTTAACTCAATAAATTCCCTAAGATTCTACACACCCTTGAGGTAAAGTAGAAAGATGAATTGCATGCAAACTTTCAAGTTAAAGATTGGCATTGATGGCTAGTCCATCATCTATATGGTAGAACTTAACATACTTTCTTCAATATCTAAGTACATGCTTACTTGTCCATGAGACTCACATTAGTTATAATGTGTGGATTTTCAAGAAGTAGGAAAGTAAATAAATTGTTACTTGCATTTCATTGGTATAGATAGACATTTAATGTTTTCTAATCCAGTGGGGGAAATGCATTTTACTACTGATATAGACACACATGTAATGTTGTCTAAATTCAGTGGGTGCTATGAGCTTATCACCTTGTAAGTGACCCATTTTATTTCTAGCTTGTTTTGAAATAATACATTACTTTCCACATATGAAGCATCACAGTTTTATAAGATTCATTGCATATTATTCTATTAGATAACGTGTCGCTTTTATGATGTTGTTGCCTGAAATGTTATCTATACAATATTTATGCATGATTGCTTATTAAACGGCAAAGTTCTATATATACTTGTAATGCAAATATGATTTGAGTTTGACTTAAATCATATCATATTTGTGACATTGTCATATTATTCATACAAACAAATGGAAGCGTGGTGGGCTCATAACCCACAGGTCTCAGGAGCGTAACCTGACTAATAATATGTTTATTTGATTGTATACATGCTTTATGTTGTGTCGTGCACAAGTGGGAGAAATCTTAATTGTGTGCATGGTACAATACATAACAATATGACTAATGGTTTTTCTCAACCGCATGGTAAGAAAGCTAATATCCTATTGGGACTTATACACCTTGATGTATGTCGCCCCACTTAGAACAAGTGTCAAGTAATAATGAATAGCTACTTCATCATATTTACTAAACGGTTTAGCCAATATGATTGTGTCTTCTTGTAAATACATCAATAAAAAGTATGTAATTAACTTGAAAATACTGTTGAAGCCAAGAGTCAGCATTAAATAATACTTTATTTAATATGTTTGTGTCTTCTTGTAAAGACTAACATTGAGGGTCTTGAAATGTTCAAAAGACTTATAAGTAATCAATTGGACTGTTATGTCTGTCTTGTCAAACATTGTACATGAAGTCATTGATCTAGCGGCTTCAAAGACTTGTTAACGTAGCAGTTAACAATTAAGTGTTATTTTCTTCCTTGTTTTGAATGTACCTATAAAGTTCTTGAACTACTCAAAGACTTTTACATTATAGCATGCAATTGGCTTGAAAATACTGTTAATGTCATTCTGTTGACCAAATTGGCAAGTATGTGAGCCACAAAATATTAGGTTATCTAAGGAATTATGGTATTATCTCAAAATCTCATTACTCATAGAATACCACATCGTTATGGTATGTTTGATGTGTAAAATCAAAATCTGTTGACATTGTTCGAATTTGATAGCTTTAACTACCCTACCTCTAATCTTATCAAGGTTAACAAAATTGAGTGAGCCACGTGTTTACTCAATATGGGTCCAACTAAGAAGGAACTAAGACACCATCAAGTTATGGAATGGGAAGACTCCCATTAAGCCTTAACTAAAGTTCTAAATTTGTTGATATTGCGTTAAGCGTGTTATTAGCAAACTTAGAGTCAAGAACTGTCAGCATATTTTATACATCCCAAACGAGAATAATTTTATTGTTGCTCGACTTGCTGCGTATTTGGAGAAATTCTCTTCTTATACAACCTTCTGAATGCACTAGTGAACGACATAATGAATGTTGAGATGTGGTCCATGAAAGAAAATCATTTTTAAAATTTGATTGATCTTCCACCAATCAATATGACTGAGAGGTTAAAATGGTTCTTCTAGGAGACGAATAATATGGACAAAATTCTACACACATATAAATGCACGCCTTGTGATAACGGTTTTTACTTATACTTAAGCGATTGACTATGATTAAAGCTACTTTTTCTTTGCGAGCGTTAAATTTATAAAGATAATAATTACCATACTGATTTTCATGAATATGAAGTATGGCAATTAGATGTCAAAACTCCTTCATGAATGATTACCTTTGTGAGGACGTTGTGTAATGATGAGGTGTCATTTTATACACTATTTTGGGGTCATTTAACCCCTTAAATCATGCAAATATGCCCAAATTATGTGCTTAATCGTTTGTTTTCAGGTTTTTAGCACTTGGATGGCATTTGGAGGAAATACACGTGACTTGGGCTCATTTGGAGAAGAAACGGACAAGACTACGACTCTACACCAAGAACCATGAAGAATTATTCATTCAGAGCCTGGAGACGGCGTCGCAACCATAAAGCGACAGCGTCATGACATTCATGGTGACGGCGTCAGAGATTCAGCAACGGCGTCAGGACGTGGCCGACTTAAAGTGGATCTAGAACCATCTACGTGGCGACGGCGTCATGAGTACAAAGCGACGTCATCGCAACGATATCTCTATATATACAAAACCGATTTTAGGGTTTTAAGTGTGTAACTTTGTATAACTTTTTTTAGGGCCTCAAAACCCTATTGTACTACCTTGAATCCATGTTTAATCCATGTAAGGTTATTTATCTTTAATCATTCAATATGTCTATGTGTTGCATGATTGATCTATCTCTTTGCTTCCTTTATAACATGTGAGGCTAAACCCTCCTTTGTATTTGCTTATGATTGCATGAAAGTCGAATTGTAGATCCTTTTACTGTTTCTTCTTGATTGATGATTGTGCGCGTTAGGTTCTAGAAAACCAGCTTTTGTCTATATCGTTGTAGACACGTCTAGGGAAACGCGAGTGCGTAGAAAGGATACCATCGGGTAACAGTCTTCATACTACCTTGCCCCTTTATATGGTTGATCCCTCTTAAGATATTTCACATGTATTTAATGTACTCTTGGAGGCCTTGTACTAGTCTTCATACTATCTAAATTGTCAGTTGTCCTAACGGAATATTAAATAGACGGTAGGTTCGTGTAACCGTTCATGACCTAGGAAATACTTACACATATCATCATAAGTGTGACAAGGTAACAAGATTAGGAGAAGCAATCTGATAAGTAGTGCATGATTAAGTAAATACATTCAATTATCATAAAGTTATCACTAGTAGATTAGATATTAGTTTAATTAGTAGTTAAACAAACCAACCTCTCAAACCATAGATTTACTTGCTTTCCTATAAATATAAAAACACAAAAATAATCTTCTCTCAACCCCTAGAATTCTGTTAGACTGTGATCAAGCCTTCCCAACCTATTCCCCTAGAGAACAATAACAACCCCCGATTCTTGCTATACTACTACTACAACGGTTAGGTACTCTGCCTAGGGAGTTGTAAAACTTCTTGTAGAAGTCCCTTATGATAACCGCATCATTAATCTACTCCATTTTCGTTGCAGTATGAGCAGGTGGCCAGTACTTGTTTAGAAACTTCGTTTTTAGGGTTTTCCAGTTTGTAATCGAACCTGATGGTTCGTTCCTAAGCCATCGACTTGCGGCTCCAGTTAAGGACATAGGAAAAACTCGAAACATTACTTGATCTTGAGTCACCTCAGGATTATGAAATAAGTCAACGATCTCAAGGACTTTTTCGATGTGTGCCTTTGCATCTTCATGTTCAGAATCGCTGAAAATATTTTCACGAAGTTCCTTAAGATATTGCCCTTTTAATTCCAAATGAGTTTTGTCATTAATCTTGGGCCTAATAACTCCTTACCCGTACTTTCCACGGGCCTTGCTCATGTATTGCTCCATTATTTCTGTCATAATTTCTGTAGTTTCTTCTTTTGAATGTTCTTCGATGTCAGAAAATAAATCGAGCTCTGGTGAACTCGATTGCACAAGACCATGTGTCTCGAAAAGCCTCCTTTTTTAGCGAAATACACTTTTCGGGTTTTCAAAAGGTGTAATTAGTTCCTTAGTGGAACTTCTTATCATACATCACCTGAAACAAAGGATAATAAATCAGTAGGATAGGCTCTTTGGAAAGAATATAGAAAATTAAACACGAAAATCAAATTTAACACTATTACTGTATCAGATGACCAATACGCCGTATGGTCTGCTGAAGGTCAGTACGCCGTATTGATTATACATAATACGCCATATTGTTTGGAAGAACAGATACGCTATTTAGAATGTAGAGATCAATACGTTGTTCTGAGTGGAAAGGTCGATATGTCGTATCCAACTGGTGGATACGGCGTATCTGTTGATCTATCAGAACAGAATACTTAGAAAACAATTAAATAATGCTAGAATTTAAACAAACAATTAAATCACACCATGAAATTAATTACAAATGGAATTAAACTAATAAAATTATTCTAATCTAATGGTTAGAAATACTAATAAAATTAAAGGTTAAACTTTTTCACTCCCCAGCAGCGGCGCCAAAAACTTGATGTGCTATCGTGTAGGGTTAATTTATTGATTACCAAGTTTTAAATTTATATTTAGCCGACTTATCCTAAAACAACACTTTAACGGGCAGTGTACCCGATCGGGTGGAGTTTCATGGTAAGTAGGGTGTCGAACATTAAGAGCGAGGTCGTTAACCTTATAATCTATCATTATTTTAATTACTCTACTTAAGTTAATTCTAATTATTTGTTAAACCTATGCTATATATGTTTTCTAATAGGATTGGGGGTTTTCAGCCTGAGAGACTGGCACATGTTTTATGGTGACAATAATCAATTCTAAACACAATAAACATGCAAGAAAACAATCAGAAGAGAAAAGAGCGGTACAAGCCATATAATAGAAAACCATATTAGCCATATTAAATCTGATTAAACACTGGTTTGTTTATTTAGTGCAATGATTTCTTATCTCGAAGCGGCATATCATTCTTAAGACTTAGGCGGGACATCATCCTAAGACCTAGACACGTTGAATCCTGTCACAATTAACGTATCCGCATAAAGCATCTTTTTAGTTTAATTATAATCTATCTAGGGATTAAAGCAATGGTGATCTTGATAAACCCTAGCCCATCGGGACTTTACCCACTTACTGTTTGATGGTATTTTATATACTGGTAGTCCACTGTTCAAATCTTTATCAATTAATCAAGAACATACTTGTTGAAACATTACGGGTCACCTGCTGGTCTAACTAAGCTCTTAATTTAAAGACAAAAACAGAACGTTATTTGTGATCCTATTGGTCCAGTAATATAAAACACGATATGGAGAGCTATCTCAGTATCTAGCTCACTTGTTAGGAGTAACTAGACCCAGTTGAATGATAGGTCGCATATTCAAACATATAGACAAGTATCATGTGATAAACATAA
>BQNB010058309.1:1737-37810 GCA_026074375.1 Tanacetum coccineum
TTTTTAAGCTTAGCATGGGAAAAGTGAAAAATCGGGGATGATGAAGTTATCTTTTAGACACTTAATTGTGCTTTTTGTTCTATGATCCTTAAAGTTACCAATGAGGTAATGAAAACAATACATTATGTCAACACAAATAAGTTGTAGTTAGGTAATTAATTATCAAGAAAATTGGGTGTTTTATAACTTGTGATCTTTTAACTCTCTCAACAAAAATCATTGCTACTTTTCAAAGGTTTAGTTTGGGGAAGTTTCGAGGTATTTGGTTATAAGGCATGTGATATTGCGTGAGGACACGCAATCGTTTAGTTTGGGGAATTTTGATAAGTGTAAAATACACATATCCGTTATTACCTAAAATAACCCAATTAAACCCAAAAACAGACCAAAAATGGCAAAAATATGCTTGTATTTGTGTTTTGTGTGTGCAGGTACGGATATATCAGAAATCACAAGAAAACAATCAAAAAATGAGCAAACACGGACACGAGAACCAGAAGAGTACAAAGCCGAAGCCAGAAAAGCCAAGCCTCAGTCAAAATCAGCCAAGAAAAATCAAAGTCAGTCAAAGATGGTCAACAAAACCCACAATATTCCATTTTAACCCTCAACTTTCACAAAAGTCCAAAAATGTCCCCTCCTCTAATTGGGCCTCACCCGGATCTCAAAAGCCCACTTACCTTAGCCCATTCCCTCTTATAACAAGGGCCAAACTTGCAATTCCCGAAAGTTATTTATAACTTGAAATAACCTTTCACCCCCCATGGTAAAACAAAGGGCAAATGAGAATTGAGGGTTCTATTGGTCAATTCAAGAGCTCGTTTATACAAAGGCAGGGTTTTATCTACAACGACCACTACCCTTTCACCCCCAGTGGTAAAATCAAAGGGTCTTTATTCTAATTAAAGGGTGCTTAGGTCAATTCATGACTCTCTAACACACATAAGGGACAAACAGTCTTTATCAGGGTTACTTACCTCTCCCAATAACAAAGGCACGTCAACAAATGGGAAAGCATATTGGAAGTGGGTTTTTGTGCTAAAACACTCACAAAAGAAGCACAATGCCATCCAAAAGAGAATGACATGCTGGCAATCTTCAGGTGTCCACAAATCAATCCAACGGCCACATAAAACTCAAATGAATGAAGAAATGATTGTTGAGATTGAAAGATTGAAGAGCAGGGCAAGAGATCCTAGAAGCTTCTTTCAGCACCTATAAATAGGCCTCACCTCTCACACACACGAGATATCTAGGTTTTTAGTAATTTTTAGTCTAGCTTAAATTTCGTATTTTTCTTAAATGTAATTTTCCTTAAAATGTTTTGTAATCTCCTTTTCAAGTAATGTAATCAGTAACTTTCATTAATGAAATTTAGTTTAAGTCATTTATAAGCTCTCTTTTCTTTTTATTCAAAAGCTCTCTTAATAAGCCAAATTGTCTCAATAAGCTAATAAGCTCATTTTAAGCTCTTTCAGTCTATAAGCTGAAATAGAGCTTATTTTAATTCAGTATTAATCTTACCTAAACCTTAAATCAGTTTAACTTACAATGGACCTTATTGGATATGAGCTTTTTGGAAGGGGATCTTAACTTGGAAGAGATCCCAAGGACTTTACCCTAGCTTATCTAATAAGCTAGGGAGCTTGTAGCTGCCATTATTGGTCCTTTTGTTTAGCTAAAGGTTCAAGTAAGTTTCTCTTTTTATTTTTCTCTAATGTTAGTTTAAATTGCTTAGTTAAAATTTATATGCTTATCATTGCTTATTTGCTTATTCTATTTGCTTATTAGAACTTATTTGTGTTTAGTTTAGCTTATTAATCTTAAATGTTCATCTGTTTTTGCTTTTGATAGTCTAGATCTTTATTTTTCATATAGTCATCATAAAACTCATAAAAAACCAAAAATATTAGATAGCATAGTATTAATCTTTGATTTCTAGTTAAATTCAGCTGTTAATTCTTGTTTATTAAGCTTGTTTTAAGCCAAAAATCATCTGGTAGTTAAAACTTGTTCATTAGATTTCACCTTAAAAGCTGTTTTCAAATCTGTCATAGTCTTAAAGGAGTGTTTGGTTTAAGCTAATTTGACCATCTAAAGTCAAAGTTTTCTATGCAAAACACTTGAGTCAGTTTTAATATCATTTAAGATCAATAGGAAAACAGATTTCAAAAGTTAGATTCTAATTTTCAAAAGGTTATGGCTTAATCTTTCCTCTCAGCACCAGGGTACTTTTTGCCTTTCTTTTTGCTTGTGAAATTTTGATCCAAAGCCCTTAAGGTTTGGATTTTCTGTGCATTGTGTTTATACACATAATTTGAGTGTGTTTAAGGTAGTGGGAGTCACTAGGTTAACCTACATATGGGTCTTTGTGTTTTGCAAACTGCATCAGCAGTACTAAGTTAGTTAGTACTGCTGAACTTTAGGCTTATAATTGATCTAGCTATTATAGGATTTAGGATTTAATTTTCTAGTAGCTAGTAGTATAGGTGTAGCTTAATCTAAATTAGCATCTAGTTCTCAATCTTTAGCTTAGCTTAACTCTTGGATTGCACTAGCAGTACTAACAAAAGTTAGTACCGCTGATACTTTGCACTAGCAGTACTAACAACAGTTAGTACTGCTCCTTTTAGATTAGTCTTTAGTTAAGTAAAAGTAGGATTTTAGGTTCTTAAATTCAAGTCTTGTTGATCTAGTGAAGTAACTCTCGAGTTGGGTACTCAGGAAGTGGAGTAGGGCAAAGAGAAGCTTCCTAGCCGAACCACTATAAATTATCGTGTCCGGTTTGCGTTTTCTTTTACTTATCGCTTTACATTTATATTTGCCTTTATCGCTTTATATTAATATTTGCATTGCATCTATGTTTGTGTTATATATTATGTTGTGGTGATATGCTTTGTTTGATGTTCTTTAGTATAGTTATTATAGTAGAACTATATGGACACCTTTCATATTACGTCAAACTTTATTGGTTGTTTGATACAAAAGGTTTAAGTATTTAATGGAAACGTATTCACCCCCCTACGATTTCACAATTGGTATCAGAGCTAGGTTGCTATATTTTCAAAACAAATGGTTTTTAAAATTGAGTACGATCCATGTATCAAATTTTCTATCAAGCGGCACATAATATGAAAAGTTCTTCTTTTTTTAGTGCTTACAAGTTTTGATGTTAAATATAATGTGTTATACTAGCTTGAAGGTCTTCTAACGAATCCTAAACAAAGGGAATAATGTGACTAAAAGTGAAATAAACGATTCTGCCAAATTCACAGATCCACCAAACTAGATCCATCCATGAAGATCCGTCAGTGGCATTTTCTGTTTTTGTCCAACTTTAAAATTCATAGAAAATCAACCGTGCATCGGATTTCGATAATTCAAAAAACCAATTTTGAAAGATTTTGAATGTACTTTCCAATGGAATAGGTCTCAAATCTTCATTTAAATTTTAAGTTAGTCAAATAAACAAAATGCCAAAGAGTGTCTAAAATTTTGATTTTGTTTTAAGCGTAAAAAGTTTATTTTTAACTTTTCATTTTAAGTCGAGCCTTTCTGTTGGTATCCCTTTAAAAGTTGTTGTATTTTATCATTGGAAAGTAAATGTCTTTTTCAAATTTACTAATGGGGAGGAAACTAATTTATTTACAAATAAAATCAAGCTATCTATACATTGTTATATTTTATACACAAAACGAAGTGTAGTATTTTTGTGTGTTATGCTAAATGTTTATTTGTTCTACTTCGTATCTTAATATTGTTAGTCATTCCTTCATGTGCTTATTGCATTTATAGTTGAGCTTCTTTGTTAATTAGCATAATTTCGTCATATGTGTTATTTATTAGTTTTAATGTTTATGTCTCAATTGATTTTATGGTAGATCTCTTGTACTAAGTTGTGAAACTGCTTTTGCATTACATATAGGTATCATGTTTACAAATGTTATATCAACATCTTGTAAATCCTATAATTTATGGTAACCCACTTAGGATTGAGAGCTAAGCAAGTTTGTCAAACCTTTTGAAAAATATTGTCTTGCATGATTATCGTATTACTAGTTCAAGTGATAAAATGTGTCACTACTATATATTCAACACTTTCATTTTATCAAAGTCTCAACAAGGTCTCTAGATCATGTCATCTTATTATCTTGCTTAACATAGGTTGTTTAAACAAGAGAAAAGATCATAATAACACATTAGTATGAAAGAAAAAGAAAATATGTTTTGAACTTAGTTTGTGCTTGCATTAGTCTAATTCACAATCACAACTAATAAATATTTAGATCAAAATAAACATAGGATTTGTTGTAAATTCTAAATTTGAAAGCTTAGCTTTCTTGGTAAGAAAATACTTTCATTTTGTAGTTTTATCTCCGCGTAAATTTTCACATTAACATTCACTTAAAATGAAAAGATTCACTTTAGTCAAAAGCTTGAAAATATTATATAAACATGTAATAGTTTCAAAAATGATTCGTAATGCTTAAAAATAACTAGGATAAATTTTGTACTCTTTAAAAGTAAAAAATTATGCATATTGTGCACAATAACTAATAAGTTTTTCTCACTGTAAATAGATGACAATTTCAAGAAACAAATAAACTCATCATTTTAAATGATCTCACACTTAAGACTAGTCTTAGGCTTAATGGAACACATTACGAAAATTTTTATTTGTCTTCTTCTAAAAGAGTGTTTGTGAGAATATATATCGACTCATTATTTAAATTATGATTGATATCATTTTCGAATCTAATTGCCAAGTTTTTGAGTTTGGATACAGCCCAAACACACTATAGATATAAAATAAGTATATAAGGATGTAAACAATTATAGTATAGTAAGTATTTTCCTTCGGATTTAAGATAAACGCTTTTAACCAAAACGTTATATCAAAAACCTCCCGGGTCTTTTTTCCTCGAAGAAGTCGTGAATTGAAATTCGGTAACGTTCGTGATCGCGCGTTTTGAATAGGTAAAAATATTTTTATTTTGGTTTTTTAAATCCTACTAAATGTAAAGGACAAGTAAATAAATGCACGAAAACGAGTAAGCAAGTAACGACAATTAAAAACAACTTAAGGGCATTTTTAAAACGCAAACGGGAACTAAAAATGATAAAACCCCCCCCCCCCCCACCCCCAACCCCCCCCCCCCCCTTTTTCTGGACATTTAAGCAAGTACATCAAATTTAAGCCCTACGAACGCAAATTTAATTTTAATAAATCCTAAATGACTAAAATTAATTTTCAGAAAAAATTATATTTTTTTTGGTTTTTATTTTATTTATTATGAATTAAAAACAGATTTAATGAAATAAAATGATTAAAACTACTAAACTAATTTTAAAAAATTCTAAAAAATTACAGAAAGTACTTTGAAGTATAAAGAACATAAGAAAAATATAAAATTTGAAAAGTGCTAAACGGATAAGCCAGAAAATAAGCAAATAAGCAATTAAGTAAAAAAACTGGAAAATGACTATTTTAATAAAGTAGTGCAAGTATTAAACTGAAAAAGACCCTAGGGCAGTTGGTGTTTGAGTGTGGTGTTGATGCGTTGAGTATACTAAGGGGAGGTCATGGGTTCGACCCCCATGGCTTCCTTTTTGAAAAATAATTTTATTTTTTTTAACTTTTTGCTAAAAACTTTAAGAACTAAAGAAAATAAGCTACTTTTGTCAAATGACATATTGGTAAAACTAACTTTTAAGCTCAGAATAAAGCCCTTGTGAAACTGGACAAATTTTCTTTTTAAGCTTAAATGCAAAATTTGGCTAAACTGTTTTGAAAACTAGGACAAAATAAGCAATAAAAGAAACTAATAAGATGAAATAACATCTACCTAGACCTAATAAGCTAAAGTAACTTGAATTTAACTAACAAATGAGATTAAAAGCTCTTAAAAGCTAAAAGACTAGCTGGCTTAATAGGACAGATTTTAAAGGGAAAAATGGGCTATTTTGACGCTAATCCTTAAGACCTAATTTAGCACTTTGAAATCAAGAGCAACCAAAAACAGATTAAAGTTTGACATCAAATTAACCCATAAAAACAACTTTAGGAAAAATTAAACTAAGAAATAGCTAGATAAAAATGGGTTTTTTATAAGTAACAGTTTATCTATGCTATTTTTTTAGGTTTAAGAAAGCTAATTTGTTAGCCCTAAAATTAAGCACTTAAAATAAGCTCCAATAGACAAAAATGACTTAAAACAGATTTGAGTTGTGCCAAGGGGCTTGTGTTCAAATAAGTGAGCCCATTATTAAACAGATTATAGCTAACTTAAATTCGCATTAGAAAATTGACTTTTTTACTTTTTGAACCTTGAACTTGTATTTAGACAAGATTTTAATTTTATAACCAAAATTGGCAAGTAGTAAAACTAGCACATTCAATAATAATTTTATTTCTACTGCATTAGTAACTAGAAACAAGCTCAAGTTAATACGTAATTTAGATCTAAGCTAATAAGCTATATTATGAAACTATAAATCCACAGATTCAAGCTATTGTTACCTTGAACCCTAAACTTAAACTTTAGACTCTGAAAACTTTTGAAAATTGATCAAAAGAACTTAAACAAGTTTAACAAAATTAGATTTATAACCCAAAACAATTTCTATCCTATTTACTCATTTTGAAACTTCATGCCAAACACTCCTTTTTAAAACTCTAATGATGATTTTTATACTATAAGAAACCTACTGTAAGCTAAAACAGATTAAGCAAACATGCATTTTAAGGACATAATAAGAAAAAATCCAATAAGAAATAAGCACTAAAATAGAAGTAAATAAGCTGAACCTATATAAGCTATTTTTTTGTTTTTTAAGCAGTTTAATATCAAAAACATGAAAACTAAGATTTATACTAAAAATTAAACACAATAAGCATCTAATAACTATAATAAGCAGTGATAAGCTAATCTAAGTAATAACAAGCTAATATTAAGCAGAAAATAGCTGAAATGCAAAATTTAGCTTTAAAAGTTAAATGAAAAACTTACAAGAGCCTTAACATAAACAAGGCTCATTAAATTGCTCGAGGAGCTACTCAACAAGCTCCATCTTATCTTAGGATAAGCTGGTGTGGTCTTGGAAGCCCATCCAGGTCTGGCTTCCCTTCCATAATAAGCTGAGGTAAAATTTTAAAGTGGATATGAAATTTAAACCTTATCCAGTTAAGCTTTTTAGGCTTAACTGAATATGAGAAAGCTTAAGTAGAAGTAAAGAGCTTATAAGAGCTTATGAAGTAATATATAAACAGATTTTAAAGTAAATTGCATAAATGTGAACTTAAAATTTAGACAGGAATTGAAGAAACTGAATTTTATTAAAAGAAAAAGGAAACTACATTGCTGAAAAGGAAATTACATAAAATAAATGATAATAAGCTGAAGAAGTAAGTTATAAGCTAATCTAAACTAATAATCTAATCCTACTCCTAGATATTTTAAGCCGTGTGATTTAGCCTTCTATTTATAGCCTTGAGGAGAAGGTTCTGGGTCTTCATACGCTCCTCTCTTCTTCTAATCTCCACCCATGATCTATAACTGCCTCTAAATCACATCATCTTGACCCTTGAATGCGTGTCACGCCCCATTATCTAATCACATAGCTGGGGATTGACAGCGTGTCATCCCTGGGTGTCAGAACTTGTTAGTAATTTGTTTCTAGAAGCTTTTTTATGCGTGGGTTTGGGTGGATTTACCCTGTGTTTGTTGCTCTGTAAATGGGAAGGAAATGAAAGGGTAACAGTAAAATGGTTTGACCCGTTCTTATACTTTTGACCTTGACCAGGGAATTGGGAGGTTTGACTTGGGCTTGGTTTTATGATTTGGGCCAAAGTTTAATGAATTTGGACCATGAGTTGTTATAAAAGGTTTTGGGCTTTTGGTTAGATCATGGGCTTATAGGCTTAGGTTTTAAGGCATGTGGGCTGACCCGGCCCACCAAGTGGGCCCGGGTTGGTCCGTAAAAGTCGGGAACGCCTTCTGTTTCAGATTTTTCGTCCTCTTTCATTCTCGTGCTCGGATTCGTCCGTTTTGCCTTTATTTTGTCCTTTTTGATAAATATCCGTACCTGCAAGACATAAATCACAAAACAAACGTATACAATGCATTTTTATCATGTTTTTGGTCTTTTTAACTCGTTTAATAAGGTAAAAGGTATGTGTAAAATAACACATACCAGATATGAAATCGAATTCATTATTTGATTACATTCAAGATTATATCAAAAAAACATAACAAAAGATATTATCTCAAATCTACATACTCAATCACACTAGATTGATATGAAAATAATGTCGTCCCTTTCTAAGACGAAAAGAATATACATCGGTTCATAACTTACACTTGTGATAATGATGCTATGTTGAGTCTACATGTCCAATAGGTGTGTCCCTATTATTAAGAATAAAATGATTAAAATACACGAGAAAGTAGGATTGACGACTTGGATGTTTTGTCTAAAATATTCATGTAATTTACCTTACAATGCATTTGGTAAAGTTGTCATTTCCGAAAAACCAAACATGAGCAAATGCACAACATATGTAACTTTGCTCATACAATTCAAAAGCACGAATCAAGACTCAAAATCACTTTTGTTATAATCTTTTGTCACTATACTAAATAAGCATAACTCTATTCTAACTAAACCTTTAAAACAAGAACAAATCGGTTATCTATGATTAGAATTAGACATGATGGAACATAGTCCATAAATAATTATTTTGCTTTCTTTCAATAAGTGATCGTAAGTGGATTTCTGTCACACCCCCAAACGGGGCCTGGATGGAAAACACGTGTCCGGGGGCGTGAAGTCATAATATACATCACACAAGATACAAAGAAAGACCTCTAAGGGTACGTTTGAAAATCTGACATCGTTGCATTAATTAAAATAGTTAAGGTTTTACATAGGCCCAAAGGAAAAATGCGAAAGCAATTAAAGGTTTTAAAGTTTGACAACGATGTTTAAAAACAAAAGATAATAATTCTTGAAAATAGGTCTAATGCATGGTAGCCCCAAATAGCAAGCAAAGACATCTATAGCTAAGTACTTGAGAAAACATGCTAAAACGGTCAACATAAAGTGGGTGAATTCATAGGTTTGAATTTAGTATTAAAAGTGGACCACAAGTTCACAGTACGCATGTAACAGTTATAACAACTACAACTTCACATAAAAAGTATTTACTATTGCGCTAAGCTCATGAAACCCAAGCTCAATTTAAAAGGAAGCATATTATATGCCAAATAGAATTACTCACCCTAAAGGTATCCGACCAAGATCACCTATTGACAATTCGACATGGTATATATCAGTTTGTTCGGGACCTCCGAAACTAGTAAGCGCTACTTACCCGGATAGGGATAATTACTCCCAATAGATCTATTTACAACATTCACGCTTACTTAACCAGTACGGTCGGTTAAGCAATTGACGGTTCATGATAATTCAGGCATTAGTGGTCTATTCGCTACTTAGGCAACACGTAATCAGGAAAAGGAAACGTAAAGTAACTGTGTCCATAGTTTGAAAACAAGCAATGTTTCTCACCCCAAAATAATAAATAAAAGTAGTAAAACACAGGGCTATGAACTCGCCTTAGCAAGATGAGCAAATGATAATCACGTAAGTAAAAATTGATATAGAAATCTAGCCGCGACCTAGAATAATAACGCGTCTTAGAAACACAGAATGCATGCCAAGAATTATACAATATGTTCATTACCAAAAGACATCCATGTGTGTTTGCTTTAGTTTGATTATCAAATCATGGCGAAATAAAATCATATAGTTTTTGTTGAGTTTCGGCGTTTAACCAAAAATTACTATTTTTAGAAAGTTTCAATTTTAGGAAAGTTTTTAGTTTCAGGACGTTAATACCGTCCCATATATTTATTAAGTTTCCATATTTTTACAAAACTTAATTTCTATGTCCGATTTGCTAAATTTTTACAAAACTTACTATTTTTAGTAACTTTATCGCTTTTCCTAAAATATGTTAACGACGTCTTTAAACGATACTAATCAATAGGTATGCGTTACTATATGATTCACTAGTGTTTAGAAAGTCCAAAAATGTCTGAAAATGTCCGAAAACCCATTTTACTATTCACATCAGCAACTATTCATTCATTTTTGTCGAAAAATATTTCAAGTTTTATTTGGCTATAACTTGGCCATTTAAGTTCAATTTTAATGTGCGATATATGAAAAACTATCTATTCGAAACGAGCTCTCCAAAAACTACTTTTACGCCTAATGAAAACATTTTTAGGTCGACCAAAACCCCAAAACAATTTTGGATCAGCAAGCACTTTTTGTCAAAAACGCAACCCAAATCCACCCAAACTTCACAATAGTGCCTAATCTAGCCTAATCTTCATTCACAACTAATCCACAACAAAACCACACCTAAGACTAACCTAATCCCTTTATTTCTATTGTTGCAACTCTCATTCAACTATCATCTCACCAAGAACATAATATTGAACTAGTGAAACAAAGTAGCATCATTATTTATGAAATTTAGTTTTATAGTCTTATAAAATTTAAACACAACATATGGATGTATGGATCATGAACATATATGAAAGAACATAAGTAAACCACAAGAAAAGATTTATGACACTTACAAGAATGAAGAACAAGTAGACAAATCACAAGATCTATACCCCAAAATAATAGATCTATAAAACCCAATAACATATCTTGAAACCCTAACTTAGATCTTGAAGAAAAACCTTTAAACCAAAGAATCAATACTTCAAACCACCTTAAATGTTCTTAGAAATGAACCTAGAATGCTTGGATTATGCAAGAAATCAAAGATATGAAAACCCTAAGAGGGTGTTTGTTTGCCGTGAGCTAGGAGAGCAAGAGAGGGAGAGAAAACAAATTTTGGAGACTATGAAATGAGAAGTGAAACCCTAGTTGTGAGAATGTAAAGTATTTATAGGAAAAGATTAGGTCAAGGGTTCTTGTTTTGTAGCACCAAATGACCAACACACACCAAAGGTGTGTGTACACCTTTGTTCGGCTGAAACATAGCCACAAGGACCATTATGGTTCAAATTTTTGGATCATGGTTCATATTAGATGCATAATTTAGTCTTGAGTTGGTCAAATGAAGTCAAAATGTGTAAGTATCACATGATCTTGTCTAACTGGAGCAAATGTGCATGAGAAGGACCCTCTCATGTGTCACTTTCATGCACACATGCATGGGATTTTCAAAAAATTTTCTTGTATTTAATTTCAAGACTTATGGTGCATTTGGTTTGGGTTTAGGTGTCCGATTTTAATAAGGGGAGGGATATGAACGAAAATTTTGACTTATGAACATGATATGGATGATAACTAAAGTTTACACGAAAAGATTTCGGGTTTCCAAGGTTCCGTTAGGTCAAAAACGCGAAAAACGCAATTTAAACGTTAAGACGTAAAAATAAATACCGGGAGTGATCGTAAACTACAAAACACTTAGAAAAGATAAAATAATTCATATAATATCTAAACTAATCAAAATCCGAAGTCAGAACGCATCCGATGACGTTTTTCAGATTTACGCAGGTTAACTTCCCGGTAAACTGCCGGATTCAAACGTAATGTATAGAAATCAAAATAATGATCCAAAAAGTTTAAAATATTGACCTAAAATTTTTGGGGTGTGACATTCTTCCCCTGTTAAAAGAGCTTTGTCCTCAAAGCTTAAGACGTGGGTTCAGTATTAACGAAAAGGTGAGGGTACTTTTTTTTCATTTGATCTTCACACTCCCAAGTAAACTCGGGCCCTCGTCTCGAATACCAACTGACCTTCACGAATGGAATGCGGCTTTGCTTTAGCCATTTAACTTCTCGATCCATAATTTCAACTGGTTCTTCAATGAAATTTAGCTTGTCATCAATCTGGATCTCATCCAACGGAATAGCTAGTGGTTTGTCTACGAAACACTTCTTCAAATTTGAAACATGAAAAGTGCTATGAACTCGGCTCAACTGCTCTAGGAGTTCTAGTCGATAAGAAAATGTTCCCACTTTAGCAAGAATCTTGAAAGGTCTAATCAAAACCGGCACACCATGTCTTGAGACTACTTCCTTTAAGTATTGTCTCGTTAACTTCTCCATTAAGTCCGTTTCCTTCATTGGTAAAAAATGAGCGGACTTTCTGAGTCAGTCAACAATTACCCAAATTGTATCTTAACCAGACGATGTCTTTGGCAACTTAGTAACGAAATCCATAGTAATGTTCTCCCACTTCCATACTAGGATCACAGGTTGAACCAACAAACCGGATGGTTTTTGGTATTCAGTCTTGACTTTGGCACAGCTCAAACATTTACTGACGTAGGTGGCAATCTCAGCCTTCATATTTGGCCACCAATACAGTTTTTTTTAATCTTGGTACATCTTGTCCGATCCAGGATGAATTGAATATTTTGACTTATGCGATTCATGCATAATCAACTCTCTTAAGTCACTAAAATAGGGTATCCAACTTCTATTCCTCAAACATAATGTTCCATCAGCACGCTGCTCTAGCTTCTTAATCATACCACCTAAATCTTCGGTTCCATAATTCTCTTCCTTTCTTGCCTCAACTTGAGCGTTCAAAATTTGCATAGGAAGGTTCAGACCAATTGTCAAAACCAAAGCTCAAAATCGTAGTGGCTCATTCTATTCCTTTCGACTCAAGGCATCTGCCACCACGTTCGCTTTTCCTGGATGATAATGAATCTCGCAGTCGTAGTCGCTCAACAGCTCCAACCATCTACATGTTCAACTCCTTCTGATCTAGAATATGTTGCAAACTCTTATGATCAGTGAACACAACGCATTTCGTGCCTTACAAATAATGTCTCCACATTTTGAGAGCAAACACTACAGCTCCAAGCTCTAAGTCATGTGTAGTGTAATTCTTCTCATGAACCTTAAGTAGGCGTGATGCATAGGCTATGACCTTCTCCATTTGCATCAAAACTGCGCCTAATCCTTTACGAGAAGCATCACAGTAAACCATGAAATTTTCACTACCTTCAGGTAAAGCCAAAATTGATGCACTATATAATTTTTGCTTTAAGAGTTGAAATGCAGCTTCTGCCTTTTCAATCCAATCAAACTTCACGTTCTTTTGAGTCAGCTTCGTCATAGGCTTGGCAATTTTTGAGAAACCTTTGATAAATCGTCGGTAATAGCCAGCAAGACCTAAAATTGACGAATCTCTGTCAGAGTCTTGGGCGATGCCCAATCCTGGATTGACTCAATCTTAGCTGGGTTAACGTGAATGCCTTCACTATCGATCACGTGACCAAGAAATTATACCTTCGACAGCCAAAAATCGCACTTTGAAAACTTGGCGTACAATTCTTCCTTCTCTAGCAATTCCAAAATTAACTTAAGATGTTCTGCGTGCTCTTCTTCTCTCTTGTAGTAGATCAAGATGTCATCAATGAAAATGATCATGAATTTATCTAAGTACGGTTTGCACATCTGATTCATCAGATCCATGAATATCGTCGGTGTGTTGGTTAGTCCAAACAGCATCACTTGAAACTCATAGTGACTGTAATGTGTCCTAAACGCCGTCTTTGGAATGTCTTCCTCTCAAACTCTGAGTTGGTGATAACCAGATCTCAGGTCGATCTTAGAGTAGACTCTTGACCCTTGTAACAGATCAAACAAGTCGTCGATTCTTGAAAGTGAATGTCGATTCTTCATAGTCAGCTTATTCAGTTCACGGTAATCGATACACATCCAAAAAGATCCATCTTTCTTTTTGACAAACAAGACCGGGGCTCCCCAGGGTGAGGAACTCAGTCTTATAAATCCCTTGTTAGAAAGTTCTTGCAGTTGAGTAGACAATTCTTGCAGTTCTGACGGTGCTAATCTATACGGGGCGCGTGCCACAAGTGCAGCACCAGGGACCAAGTCGATTTAGGATTCAACTTTTCACGTAGTCGGTAATCCATCCAAGTCTTCTGGAAAGACTTCCGGAAAGTCCTGTACAGTCGGCATGTCCTCAAGTCGCTTCACCTCCGACTTGTCTTCGGTTTCCTTCTTTGTAACTTATGCCAGAAAAATTGGGCAACCTCTCTTAATATATTTATGAGTCTTGTGCTTGATATAATTCTCAACTTCGACTTCTCTCCTTTGCCGTCTCTATCACCTTGAACAGTCAAAACTTCATCTCCATAGGGAATTCGCACGATCTTCTTATCACAAACGATTACCGCATGATGGTTCGCTAACCAATCCATGCCGATGATGACGTCAAAACTACCAAGTTCTACTGGCATTAGGTCAATATTGAATGGGTTACCTAACAATCCTAACATACAGCCTTTAAGTATGGTATTAGTTTTAGAAATTCTCCCGTTAGCTAATTCGACAGCATAGCTAGCGTCTAAAGTATCGGGGGTTATATCAAGTAAAGTACTAAAAGTAGTCAACACAAAACTTTGATCGGCGCCCGAATCAAATATCGTAGAAGCATAATGGTTATTAAGAAGAAACGTACCATTGATGACATTTGAATCGGGGTTAGCTTCTCCTCCAACCAGCACATATGCTGTTGATCCCAAACCTAGATCGATTCCTTAGGTTGTCTAAGGTTAAATTACCTTGGATAAATCCAAAATAACTTGTTGTAAAAACTTTGTATGTATATTAAAGTGTATGCGGAATCTACAACTTAATACCTAGAAGTATTATGAATAAAACATTAATCTTGAACAAACAAAGATATAACCAAACGCTCCAATATTATTAGATCAATAATACGAGTACTCTTAACTTAGTACTAGGGTTTACAACCTTGAAGCTTTTCTCTTAATCGACTTTGACAACTATGAAGACTTATATGCAAAACTGATGATAATGTGATATCTCAACTAATGCCCTAGAGCCTCCTTTTATAGACTAAGGAGTCCTAGTCGGCTTACAATACATTCCTAAGATATCTTAATCTTTTCTAAGAACATAAAACGTAATCTTCAAAATAAATAACATTATGAATATCTCGTTCCATAAATATCTCACTACTTATCTTCACAAGTAATCTTGTTCTCCAAACAATCTTATCTCTTTAATCGTCTTTAACCTCTTGACAGTAAAGTCTTCAAAACATTTGTAATCCATTCACCACAACACTAATAAACATAAGCATTATAACATTTGTACTAGCAGTACTAAAATATAATATCAGTAGTAATTTTTTTTACTGTACAGCAGTCTTAACATTTTACTACTAGCACACTAACTACTTATTTATATTTTAGACTTCAACACTGAGCATTCTTAACTACAACGAACAGCAAACTTATGACTACAGTACTAATATACTAACAGTAGTAACTACAGATAACATTAAACTCACCAGTACTATCTACTTATGCATAATTTCCATTATGTACCTAGCATAGTAAACTTCTAAAGAATCTATGAATCTTTTAAGTCCAACAATCTCCCCTAAACTTGATTTTCAACTTCTGAATCTTCAAGATTCATCTTTAAAAGTCTTCAACAATACTCAGGAAGATGCATTCACACTTCATAGACCTTTTTGTTGTTTTACTATGATCCTTTAGCATTGATCGTACATCTCATTTTGATGATCATTTGAAGTTTCTTGTATAACATATTGGTGATTGTTATGGTGAGAGATATCACTTTTCAACCACAAAAAATTGAAGATTGCCAAACCTACAAAGTGAATCTAGATTACTCATCAACTACCCAAATGGTCCACCCGTATCCCTTTGTAAAATTCTCAATACAGTCACTCCTTTTGTCAGGTTCAAAATAACTTCAAATCCCCCACAACACTCCGTTTTAATTCATTTTCAGGCCCTTGTAACACCATACTTTGCCTTACACTATCCTCACAAAAGCTTTCCAAGCGCCTTCTCTTTCTATTCCTTGTAGCATCCTTATCATTGAACAGTATCCTTTTGAACTTCCATCTTCCTACAACTATAATGTTATCATCAATACCTTCTTTAAGAGCTTTGTAATCAATAATCACTAGTAATTTGGTAGCAAGTGGTTATAGCCATCAATTGCTATATCTTCTAACCTTTTAATCACTAAAGCTCTTTTAGCTCACTTCATCAACTTCTCAACTTTATCCATTCTTTTTCTTTCACTCCACTTTCAGATTTCTTTGAGGATTCTGCTGTTGTTCTTTCCTACTCTTTTCCCTTCCAAGCATCTTCCTTTCTGCTAGCATTTAGCATGTCTCCTCACTACTTCTACCTTTCTGTTTTCTTTTGCTTTCCTGTACTCAAACCCATACCCACTATTTAATATACCCTCTTTAATTTCCTTATCAAACAACTTTGAAATTTCATCAAACTCTTCCCTTTATCTATATTGTATTGGTATCACCCATGTGCTTAAGATAATAAACATTTGATCTCTTGTGCCTTTGTAGGAGGTCCGTTTTCTCTTTCCTTTGTGGCTCTGAGTGGCAACGCAAATGTTTTTTCTTCTTTTCTCCTTAGTTCCATAAATAGTTTTCCTTTTTCCTCATCTGTCAACTCCTCTCTTTCTTTTGATTGGAGTCCTCTCAGCCATCAATCTATCAGCCTCCCATCATAGCTGTGTATTTCCCATGACTCAATCAATGCTATGTTGGCTTCTTCTTCTTGTTTCCTTGCTAGCTTTTTCTCTTCTATTAATTCAACATCCAACTTAGCTTGAATATCTCTTGCAATTTGTTCATCAAGAGCAATTTGATCTTTTCTCTTTAAAGGAACTTCAGGCTCAATCATAATACCTTTTCCCTTATATTTAGAACTTGAAGGTTGTGTCTCTTGTGGAGCTCTAAACTCACTTGGCTCCTGTACTACTACCCCTCTAGCCTTGGGTCTTGTAGTTGTTGTTGTAGCAGCAGTAGTAACAACTTTAGGCTTAGCTGCTTTAATCTGTAATAAAGTTCCGAGACAAATTAATTCCTTATAATAATTGTAAGAGCAGACTATCTTCACACTAGCATAGTTAACTGCTTCAACAACAATACATCATCAGCTTATACTTGTTTATCTCTTTAACAACTTTAGCTTCCAAAGCATCTCAACAACAGCAACAATTCTTCAAGTACTTCTCCATCTTGGAGCATCTTTCGAGCACCCAAACTCTCTTGATCTTCAGAGGACTTAACTCTCCTAGACATAGCCAACTTTCATAAGTCTCTTCAAACCTTAGTCTTGACATTTTTCTTTTCTTCCAACCTCTGGATCATCTTCTTCAAAAAAGCAAAAAAAAAAAAAAAACCAAAAATCTTTATTCCCCCCCCCCCCCCCCCTTTTGCTTGACATCCCTTTGCTTTTTTTCTAAATCAAGAACCAGTATTTGCAATTTGGTACATAAAACCATCAAATCAGTTAGGTTTCGTTTGTTTTTTCAGAGGTTTTACCTCTTCATCTGCAAACCATGTCTGCAGAAGAAGAGGTGCATCTAAGCTCTTCATCTGCAAAGAAGAAGACCATTTGTTTTTTTATTTCTCTTGAAGTACTTCTTTCATTCTTTTATTTTTCTTTATCTTTTTCACTAGATTGTTTCGTGATTTGAGCATTTAAAATTTTACGTCAGTTTTTTTACGTTTGCGTTAGTTTTTTACCTTTGCGTCGGTTTTTTACGTTTTCGTCTAATTCTTTACGTTTTCGTCTGCTTTTTTACGTTTTTGTCAGTTTTTTATGTTTGCGTCAGTTTTTTACGTTTTGGTCAGTTTTTTTAACGTTGTTAGACTGTTGTTTTTAACGTATTCGTCAGTTTATTTTACGTTTTCGTCAGTTTTTTAGTTTTCATCAGTTTTTTTTACTTTTTCGTTAGTTTTTATACGTTTTGTCATTTTTTTACGTTTTCGTCATTTTTTTTACGTTTTCGTCTGTTATTTTATGTTTTCGTCCTTAATTTTTACTTATATCCTGTTTTTTACATTGTCGTACTTTTACAGATGAAAACTTGAAAAACGGAGGAAAAAGTAAAAAACCATACGAAAACGTAAAATAACTGACAAAGACGTAAAAAATAGACGAAAACGTAAAAAAGCATACGAGAACGTAAAAAAACAGACGAAACGTAAAAAAATGGAAGAAATGTAAAAAACCTAACGAAAACGTAAAAAAGCTGACGAAAACGTAAAATAATTGATGAAAACGTAAAAAAAGACGAAAACGTAAAAAACTGACGAAAACGTAAAAAACTGACGAAAACGTAAAATAACAGACGAAAACGTAAAAAACAGACGAAAACAAAAAACGACAAAAACGCAATTTGATCTTTTCTTTTTAAAGGAACTTCAGGCTCAATCATAATACCTTTTCCTTTGTCTTTAGAAATTGAAGGTTGCGCCTGTAGGAGCAGCACTACCTTCAACACTAGCAGTAGTAACTGCTTCACCAGTAGTACTATCATCAAGCTTAGTACTCTGCTCATCTTTCTCTTCAATTTTAGCTTCCACAGGCATCTCATCAGCATCCAAAACTCTAGTATCAAACATCAATTCATCATCTTGTCTTTCTTGAGTTTCATCAACTAAAGTTATATCATCATCCTTATCAAGATCTGCAATACTCCTCCCCTGTTTGGATGTATCTTCAGGATCACCCAAACTCTCCTGGTCTTCAGAGTACTTAACTCTCCTAGACATACCAACTTTCTTTAGTCTCTTCAAACCTGTAGGTATTGACTTTTTCTTCCTTTCCAACCTCTGGATCCTCTTCTTCAAAGCAGCAATCTCCTTTGCTTGAGCATCCTTTGCTTTTTCTAAATCAAGAACCTGTGTTTGTAATTTGGTACATAAAACTATCAAATCAGTTAGTTACATGTTATCCTCACCACTAGGCTGTAGATCATTAGAAGGTGTGTGTACACTTTCCTCATGCTCTGTCTCATCTTGAGGAACCTCTGCCTCCTTACTCTGAGTCTTCTTAGATGTTTATTTCTTCTTGGGTTTAGAGGATGTAGATGGTTAATCAATTAGATGATCTGAATCCTCACCCACTTCTTCAGAAGCTTGAACCATCATAGTATCAAATAAGGGTGTTATTCTCCTAGAAAAATCCTTTTTAGCTCTCTTCATATTAGCAAAAACTTTCTTTGTGTGAAAGGGATTAACAAAAATCTTTTTATGAGTTGACACATCTCCAAGTTGTTGATTAATGAAAACTTGTAGAAAACGTAGATACATAAAGAATTTGACTCCTCCATCTAAGTGTTTCACCATAGCATCAAAAATGTACTTAAACATATTAAACTTTTGATTTGTTGCCAAGCATATGATCAAAGAAGCCATTGAACTACTGAACTCATTCCATGCAGTAGATTTAGCACTTAGGCATTGTGTAATAATGTGAATAAGATACTTCCACTGTGGAGAGAAAAAGGCTTTATAAAAAGTAAGCTTTTGAGAAGGCTTTTCATACCCCATACATTCTAATTCTTCAAAAATAGTAGCGGTTGGCAGACAATCAGTACCTTCTACATCATCCAAGTGAAGATCTCTTTTAATGCTTGACTCCGTAATGATAACCCTCTTTTTATCAACTAGGGCTTGTAACTGACGCACTCCGTTAACTATTTGTACCTTGGCAGTTGCCCAAAATTGTTCAATACAAGATGTATAGATGATTAGATTGACTGTTAAATCATAATGAACAGAACTTGCTTTCAGGAAATCAATTATCTCTGCAAACCCATCACTTTCTATAGGTTTTTCCAAGAACGCAACCACATTGTGCGTTTCAGCAAACTTAGGGCTTGACATAATGATGATTTTGATGATCAAAG
Source organism: Tanacetum coccineum (assembly GCA_026074375.1). Lineage (NCBI taxonomy): Eukaryota > Viridiplantae > Streptophyta > Magnoliopsida > Asterales > Asteraceae > Tanacetum > Tanacetum coccineum. The sequence goes on from BQNB010058309.1 coordinate 21,544, forward strand.
ATGAAAATTAAATTCAGGGTTTATGGTTAGAGAGTGTTTGAATGATTGAAATCGAATAAATAAGTAAGTGAAACCCTTAATCAAAGTATTTATAAAATCACCCTCAACAGCAGTAACTTGAACTGGCAGCTTTAACTTATGCTTAACAGCATAAACAAATATGGACAGCACTAATTGAAGCCTAACAGCATTAACTTAAGCTTAGCAGCATTAAGTTGAAGCTGAGCAGCATTAATAATAAGACACCAGCAAGCACCCATATTTCATTCCAAAAAGCAACTTTCATCTTTAAATTTGATTCACCCAAGCTCTCTTTCTGTTTTTATGCTCACATTATCTCTCATTTCTTTTTGCTCACCTAATCACTCATTTATGTTTTTATGCACACATCTCTCTTTCTATTTTTAAGCTCACTTAATCTCTCATTTCTTTTGGCTTACCAAAACACTCTTTCTGTTTTTATATGACAGTTGTGTACAAAGTTCCATCAATTCTAATAGTTTCATACTGTTCTCCCCATTTCCAAGTGTGTAACCTCTTAAGAAAGGTGGATCATTGGACTGTTTAGATGTAATCTCAAACCTAGTTTGAGCATTTACATCCCTCAATATGGTATCTTGGCACCTAGGACCACTACCTGAACCAATTCCCTAAGGAGTTGATCCATTAAGTGTTGCCATGGATTAGGTCTTATTTGATGTTACCACTGTCCTGCTCTGCTTCTTAGCTAGAAGCCGTAGTGGCAGCCCTTTTTATGCTGTCACCCAACTCCTTATGGACAGCCTCATCACCAACCTTTGTCAGGGGGACCACTAGACTGAGGTATCTTGGTGTCCCAACCTCTTTTGATATGCCTAGACGTTTTTGATTCTTTTGAAAATACTTATGATATAACACATCCTTTCATCTATGCTGAGGAGTCTTAGCTACACTATATTCTCTCTTAATACCTTTTTCTCTACAAAAATCATCCAAAACTTTGTTCTTAAACTCTGTTCCATTATCACTTGCATTAACATTTGCCTGGCAGTAGTAATTTTCTGCCTAGCAGTATTAACTGAAGTCGAACAGCATTAACTCTATCTTCAATAATTTGCATACAACATGCTCTATTCATCACAAGCACACTAGAAAAGACTAGATTAGACATGTGGAATTCATGAGGATCAATATTTATGCATTAACCCAATGAATAAAAGTTAAACACTGTGAACCAAGACCATTATCTTTCTTCAAAAAGGTGAAGCATTCAACATTAGGTATTCAATATGCTTTACCTACAAATGTTAGTTCATAGCCAAATATACAAATTCCAAAACATTTTCTTCTTGACAGCATTAACTATAACTAACTGTTTTAAGTAAACTTAGTAGTATTAATTGAGAAACTAACAGTATTAATCCTTTACAAAACTTTTACAAAAACATAAAAGAATTATATAGTTAGGATTCCAGCTTTCCTACTGAGACCAAGTATTGTAATCTGCTTGCATCAAAACTTTTTGTAGAAGGTCTGCACATTTTATATCAGTATGAATTTTAACCAATTTTATTTATACTTTTTAGTGTTGCTTTCTCTTATAAAAATGATGCCTATCTCTATATGTTTTCGTCTTTAGAATGTTGAGCATGATTTTCATAATTGCAGATTGTACTGTTATTATCCTTATTAATGATCAAGTGTTCTTGAAATTTGTACCCATAATCCAGCAATTGAGTTTAGAATCAGAGTACTTGTCCACAGCAACTACGCAGTTGCACATATTCAGCTTCAGTTGTAGACAGTGGCAAACCACAGAGTTTGCTTTTTACACTGCCAGATATCAACCTATTTCCCAAAAAGCTGGACAACCTACAGTTGTTGACTTTCCTATCATAGAGTTACTCATAGCATAGTCACTTTCGTATAAGCAACCAGTTCAAATGGAGTAATTCTTTAGATATACCAAATGACTAGAGTTGGTTCCTATTCAAATATCTAAAAATCCTCTTGACTGCTAAGAGATATGTGATGTTTTAGGGTGTAACTAAGAAATACTAGCACAGTGCAATTACTGCAACATGATATCTTGGTTAGATGTAGTGAGAATAATCAAGGACCCAATCATACGATCTATAGAGAATTTACAAATTTTCAAAATTTTAATCATCAGCATTCTCCATCCTTGACCAAAGTTTTTCCAAATCTAACAGGAGTTGACGCACACTTCCATCAGAGTAGTTGTATTTCTTTAAATTTCAGGACTACATATTTGTCCTGACTGATAAATATTCCATCTTCCTTCTGTTGTACTTGTAATCCTAGAAAGAAAGTTAGTTCTCCCATAGAACTCATCTGAAACTTATCTTTCATTAGCTTCTCAAAACCAGTACATAACTCCTTGTTTGTTGAGCCAAAGATAATATCATCTACATAGACATGTACAAGCAAAATATCTCCTTTTTGCTTCTTGATAAATAATGTTGAATATATCTTGCCCTTTTAACCCATTGCTCAAACAGATAGTATTCCAGAGAGTTGCATACCTATGCTCCTGGTGCTTGATGCAACCAAAAGTGCTATTTGAACACCTTATAATACTTTTCGGGTCATGGTCAGGATCTTTATATTCCTAGGTGCGTTGAGTACATAGACTTCTTCCTCAATGGTTCCATATAAGAAAGCACTCTTTACATCCATTTTTGATATTCAGAAAAACCTTAAAAGAAGCATAGGCCAAAAACAATCTTATTGCCTCATTTTTTGCCACTTTCATAGTCTGCAAACACTATCTTCATAATCAATGTCTTTTCGTGTCTATGTACCCTGTGCAACTAACCTTGGGGGGGGTTTTATTCCTAATCACAATTACCCTTTTTCTTCTTGTTTCTAAAGACCCATTTTTGTTCCAATGGCCTTCCTTCCGTAGGGAGATCACCAGTATCCAAATGTTAAAGTTTGAATTATAGAAGTTCTTCCTGCATTGCTTCCACCCAGGATGAATCAGATAGAGCTTTAGCAATGCTTGTTGGTTTAATCTGTGATAGGAAACAAGCATATAAACAAGTATTTAGGGTATCATGTGTTTTCTGCTCATACACATCACTAAGAAACCCTTGTTCAGAAGTAGGATTTAACATTCTTCTTGTCTGAACAGCTGACTGCACTTCACCAATAACATTGTCAATTGTATGATCTTTATGTATTCTTGTATTGGGAGTGGATGGAACAATATAGGAATTTGTAATGTTCCCCAAATCAACTTCTAGTTCTTCTTCAGTGTTGTCTTCTTCATTTGAACTAGCAGTACTAACTGATGGACCAACAGCATTAAGTTCAAGACTACTAATATTAACATCAAGACTGGCAGTATTAACTTGTTGCCCAACAGCATTAACATCTTTAGAACTGCTATCATCTGCAAACCTTTCTTGTTCAGCATTCTCATTATTTAGACCATCTTCAACCTGCTTTTGAGTATCATCAGCAGTTTTTGGTTCACCATTATCAACATTCTCTATAGGTGAATCAAAGTATGAAGTATCTTTCCAAATTGGCATCACAATGCAATCTTGACTGTTTTCTTTTGATGTACCTGCAGAGTCATTAGAAACTGTACCTGCAGTAACTGATACATAGTTCATAGATTGGGTTAGAGAATCAATATCAAACAGCCATTTTGGACTAGTCCCTTCTATCATAGGCTTATTCTCTAAAAACCCAATATGCAAGTTTGCTTCTACCCTCTTGGTTCTAGTATTGTATACCCTAAAAGCTTTACTACTCAAAGAGTATCCAACAAAGAAACCTTCATCACTTTTGCCATCAAACTTGCCTAAACTATCCAAAGTATTAAGAATGGTAATATGACAACCAAATGGTCTCATAAAACTTAGAGCTGGTTTAAAACCTCTAAAAAGTTCATAAGGTGTCTTGTTATGAGGCTTGACTACTAAAACCCTGTTTTGTATATAACAAGCAGTAGAAACTGCTTCTGCCCAAAATGTGGTAGGTAACTTATAGTCAGCTAACATTGTTCTAGCAGCCTCAATGAGTGTCCTATTCCTCCTCTTAGCAACACCATTTTGCTGAGGAGTCCTAGCTACACTATATTCTCTCTTAATACCTTTTTCTATGCAAAAATCATCCATAAAACTTTATTCTTTAAACTATGTTCCTTATCACTTCCTGATTTATTTCGCTTTCTTATCCAACTAGGGATTTTCTATTTCTTTGATAAAGTGCTTAAGGATCTCACTGGTTTCATCCTTAGTTGTTAAAAAGAAAACCCATGTAAGTCTACTATAATCATTAGTGACTAAAAAGCGATATTTCTTATGCATCAGCTAAACCTTTTTTTCATAAGGTTGGACCAAAACCAAATCCATATGTATTAGCATAAACAAAGGGCTTAGTAATAGGATCAGAAATTTGTACTTACAGAGCTCTGCGAGTTGCTTCTTTAGACAAAGCAACACCGGTTTGGTCATTTTCAAAATGTTTTGTAGGCAATCCTCTTACTAGATTATCCTTGACAAGCTTATTTATGTTTTTAAAATTAATATGACCAAGTCTTTCTGTGCCAAAGCATTGTTGATTCATCTAATGTAGCTTTGCACAAGCAACGTAAACTTTCTTTAGGAACAATGTTCTTCATATCAAAACTGTACATATTGTCCTTTCTAGGAATTTTAAGAAGTATCTAATTTTCATCAGGCAACTTAAAATTTGGAGACAAGACAAGACATTCAGTATCTGTAAAAAGGACATAGTTCTTTTTGTCACACATTGTGTGACACTTAAAAAGATTGAATATTAACAAATTGGACAAGTATACTCTTCAAAAGCAAGATTATTAGTCTTAAGAGTTCTTTACCAAAATTTTACCACCATGTGCACCTCATCCACATGCAACATAACTCCATCAAACTGCTTGAATCAGATAGTTAAGCTATGCTTACCAGTCATAGTTGCCTTGAGCATCCACTTCAACCTCCTTTCCCATTCATGTGTGGGTTGCCCTGCCACAAGAATTAAGGAAATTAGATTTCCTTTGGGAACCAAGCCATTAATGACGAGATCTGCCACGTGCATCAATGAAGTTATGTCTTTTAAAGCAAGTGATGCATCATTAGATTTTGGAAGGTTTCCAAATCCCAAGCTGTTGAAGACTTTACAGCATTGAACCATTTGCCCTATTGGCAAACATTAACTAAGGTTCTATTTGGCCTTAAGCAGTTATAGCCTTCTTGGGCATGCTAGTATAATAGGTGTTACTGTATTGACCTAGCAGTATTAACTTATCTAGGGCTTACAGTATTCACCTTTATGATTAAAATTCTTGTTAGTTAATGTTGGTTTCTTATAAAAGGGCCTTTGGATAGTAGATTGAGCTGGTTTGTAAATGAGTCTTTGGTATAGGGGCCCCCACAAAAATGCCACTGTTGGTTTTGGATGAGTAGTATAAATTGACTTAGCAGTACTAAGAGGTTTTTGGCTAGTTCTCAGCAAAACTGCTCTTGGAGTCACATTTTTATGGGTTCTATGGTGTGAGGTCTTGGCATAATAGTAATTATCCATACTATTGTAATTGTTCCTACTTCACTTATTCTATTGATGGTAAGTACAACTTTCTTCTGACAGATTAAAAGCTCCCAAATAAAACAAGGCCTTGTTGTACATCACAAATTCACCACCTAGTTGATTGGACTTTGACCATTCAATTTCTCTGATTCCCTCTAGACTTTGCTGATTTATACATCTCTGACCATACCACTAATCCTTACTTTTTAACTGGTTTCTTTTTTCAGCAGCAGTAGGATAACAGTTTTCTTTTTTAGGATTAGTCTTGACTCATCTTGTTCTATCATCTGACACCCATTCATCAATAATTGGAGCATCATTATTCTCCCTAACTTTCTTAGGTTCTACTTCATCAACACTTTTACTAGTGTTAGACCCACAACCTTTAATTAAAGCCACTTTTTGACCTGTGATTCTTGGTTCTTTTACACAAAGACTTATATAATTCTCCTTAGAATTATGCTGATTCCATTTTCACAACACATTAGACTCTTTCTTACTATTCTTAGGGCTAGCCTTTAATATTAGGCTCTTTGATTTGAATTCATCAAGGACCAGATAAGGACGATCTAGTTTGTTAGGTCTATTATAAATTAGAGGATGAGGTGGAGGAACTGCACTATATCCAAAACCCTTTTTACTCTTGTCAGTTATCTGACTTCCTAACAACTGATCTAAGTCTTTTAAGGCCTTACCAAATTTCCTTCAATTTTAAAATAATGAATAGCATCCTTTTCTGCTTAAGTTTTTCATAACTCTATTTTAAGCGTATTAATTTCATATTGTTTGATTCCTACTTCTCTTTTAAGGACAGCAACTTCTTCACTAAAAAGAACCTCATTCTTCCTATATGTGACAAGTTGTGCCTCAACAGTATCTAGTCCTCTTTTATAAGTGATTGCCTTAAATTCAGTTTCATGTTTTTAGCAACCAAATCATCATATTGTTTCTTAAGAGATTCATAGTTTTTCAGACAAGATTTAGAGCAAGTTTTATCATTGTGTGCCTCTGAGTCTGAAAACGCTATTACAGCCATGTTTTTTTGAACTTGTTCTTTTGCCATGTCACTCCAATCAAAACCTACACCATCAATAGCCAACATTGCCTTGGAAATGTATTCTTTGTTTCCTTGCTCTGGTGCTGTCTTGATTTCTTAATGATTCCATTGTTCTTGATGCTCTTGCACTTCCTGGCAAAGTGTCCCAATTATTGACGTTATAAAAACTCCACATTAGATTTATCATATACCAGCAATATCATTACCATTATGGAAAATCTTCTTGCTTGTCTTCTGATAGTACTTCTTTTCTCTCACACTTAGCAAAGAGAGTTGCCACTTCAAATCCATTGCTTCCAAATCATCTTCATGAATTTGCTCTAAGTCCTGATGTAGGACATTAGAACCATTTGGATTTTCAACCATGAAACGCATCCATAGTTTATCACTGACAGTTGCATTGCAAACTTGTTGGACTGGACAGGAGTTTAAAACTAGGGCTTAGCAGAATAATTGTGTAGAAGCTAGTTAGTGTTACGCATCATTGGTACTGCTAGAGCTTGGTGCAGTCATGAAGGCCAAGTTTTGACCACCACTGGATGTACTAACATTTTTCTTTATCTTTTGTTCAACAATTTTGAAATTGTTGTACAAATCATCTATACTCATAGTCTCAATCTCAGGTTTATTCATCTAAACAACTACATTAGTATTCCACTCAGGTGGTAAGCTGCTTAAAATTTTAAGTTTAAATCTTCTTGGGCAATGATCACACCCAAGATAGCAAGCCTACTGACTATCTTCTGAATCCTACTAAAAACAGAGTCAAGGGACTCTGTACTTGTTGCACTGAAATTCTCATACTATTGCTTAAAGAGAGTTTTCTGAGTTTTCTTGGTAGCTGCATTACCTCCAAATCTTGTTTCAATTGCAGCAAACATAGATTTAGCATCTGGATACTAACTGAATGTTAGCTGGTGTTCTTTTGTTGAAGTGTCATGAGTAACAAAACCTAGCTTTTTTACATCATTCTTTTTCTTTGTCTTTTCTTCTGCAGTTGCAGGTGTAGACATCTTTGTAACTGTTTTCTCATTCTCCTCAGTTGTTTGAGATATTGAGACCCATGAATCACCATTTTCTATCACTTCTCAGAGTGCATAGTCTTGGATCTGGAAGTACTGCTTAATCCTTTATAGCCCACATCTTATATCCCCATTTTGAGTATGGGTTGCTTTACAGTAGGACCACTATTTGTAAATTCAAGCTCCATGTCTTCTAGATCAAAGTTTCACAAAGCAAAGCTCTGATACCACTTGTTGATCCCAAATCTAGATCGATTCCTTACCTTGTAAAGAGTATGTTACCTTGGATAAATCCAAAATAACAATAGTAAACTTTATGTGTATATCAAGAGTTATGCGGAAAAATACCTCTTTAATATCTAGAAAGATATATCAATGAAAAAGAGAATATGAATGAATGAACACCACGACTGTAACAAAAGCTTCAATATTATTAATGTTAAATAATACGAGTACTCTATCTAGTACCAGGGTTTACAACCTTGTAGATTACAGGACTCTTAATCTCTTTGGATCTGTATATGTGTGTTTGTGATGATAGATGTGATAGGCTGTGATGGATGATGTATTCATACTAATGCCTTGGGGGGGGTGGGAAATAGGCCCTCCTTTTATTGACTAAGGAGTCTAGTCGGCTTACCAATACATTCATAAGATTTCTCGTTCTTTTCTCTTAACATAAAAACGTAATCTTCTAATAAATCATGTATATCTTGTACATTAAATATCTCAAACTTATCTTCCACACGCAATCTTGTTCTCAAACTATATTTATCTCTTTAAAATTCGTCTTTATCCTCTTGAAAGTAGTAGTCTTCAAACAGTCGTAATCTTATCCACCAGCAGCACTAATATAAACTAAGCAGTAGTAATATTAGTATGGCTAGTACTAATATACATCTAACAGTAGATAACTCGTTATTAGCAAGTCTAACTTTTACTACTAAACTAGCACTAACTACTTAGCTTTTATTTTAGTCTTCAACACTGAGCAGTCTTAACTTTAACTAATAGCAGTAACTTTATGCTATCAGTACTAAATTATACTAACAGTAGTAACTAGCAGTGGTAACGTTATACTACCAGTACTAACTACTTAGCATAATTTCCATTATGTACCTGAGCAGCAGTAACTTCTAAGAATCCATGAAGTCTTTTAAGACCCAACACAGGATATACAAGAATATACACTAATCTAATTTACACTACTCCTAAGGGTTAGATCTAATCTAAAAACTAAAATAAAAAGTAAAAATCAATATTAATTTTCACTCCCCTGCAACGGCGCTAAAAACTTGGTGTGTCGTTGATGTATGGTGTACATTTTTATGATTCAAGTTTTAAATTTATATTTTGCCAACTTAACCAAAAACAGTACTTTATCGGGCAGTATACCCGGTCAGTGGTAGATTCGTGGTAAGGGAGGGTGTGTCGAAACACTTAAAGCGAGGTTAAATCTCTGAATTTATTTATATTTTGGTTATCTAGTCTAAGTAAATTCTAATCTAAGTCAAACCTATGCTAATCCTATGTTAGTTCTAATCCTAATTCTAACAGGTAAAAGGGGGGTTTCAGCCTGAGAGACTTGGCAGGGTTCTTTGGTTGGTGACTACAATCAATTCCAAGGACATTTAAAACCCACGCAACCAAATTAAACGAATAAAAATATGAAGCGGTCGTGCCTTATGATAAAAAAAAACTATATTAGGCATCATTATCCGATTAGAAGGTTTGGTTATATTATTCAGTGCAATGATTACTTATTTTGAAGAGGCATATCATTCTTAGACTTAGCGGGATTCATCCTAAGACCTAGACACATTAATTCTGTCACAATTAAAGCATCCGCATAAAGCATCCTTATTTGCTGATTATAATCTATCTTAGGGATTAAAGCAATGGTGATCTTGTTAAACCTTAGCTCATAGATACTTTACCCATTTACTGTTTAATGGCAATCTATACACTAGTAGTCCACTTGTCCAACTATCCGATGGAATCAAAACATTATTTGTTGAATTATCTAGATTCACCTACTAGTCAACATGTTCAATAAACCAAAGGCAATTTTAGTTAACTAGTTAAGCCAGAAGCGTATCCTTAGCACGGTTTTAGAAGGACAATATTTGTGATCATATGATTCTAGATGTATAAATTACTATATGGAGAGCTATCCCGGCACCTAGATTACTTGGTCTGTATCACTAGATCCAATTGAATGATAGGTCGCATATAAAAGCACGTAAACAAGTATAAATTGATAAACATAAATAAGCATACAATGATAAATTAAGCAATCGAGATATAAAACAAAACAAAAACATTCAGATCTTCTTAATAATGCTAATAACCAACGGTATTAGCTTCAAAAACTATCATAATTTATACAAGAGTAATTGTTTTACTAAGCCAAGGTAAATATCGAAAGTTAAACGAAATGATACCAACAAAATATAACGATTACAAAAGTATAAGAAATTACACGTTGTCTCCTATGGTATTGATGCATTGGTAAGTCCTTCTTCTTGTCGCTTTTTTCTCCTTCTTATGAAATCGACTTTTTGCTTGGTCTTAGGTATCGAGAATTGATTATACCTTAAAACTCATTTTTGAGTTTTGTATTTATAGGTTCTAGAAGTCGGTTCGATACGGCGTATCTAATGGGTTGGATACGGCGTATTGGAGTTTCTTGGAGTAGGGACCACGTTTAATATCTTCCAGAATATTTTATTCCCATATATCCAATACGGCGTATTGGTCTTCTCTGGATACGGCGTATTGATCTTCTTTCCTTTGTGGTCTTTGGTGAGTGCAGGCAGGGATACGCCGTATCTTCCTTGATGGATACGGTGTATTGGTCTTCAGAATAGTAATCTTCAATTAAGCTCCAGAATGCGCGCCTTTTGCTAATATTCACCAAGTACTCCGTAATTACTGCAATTCTCAAATATAAACAATTAAGTAACAATTCTTTGCAATAATTATACAAAATGGATTAATAACATGGGATAAATGATGCTATAAAATAGACGTTATTTGATGTCATCATTGAGCTACATCAAATTTTTAGAATCTACTTAAGATACAGATGTTGGTTTGGGGGGAATCTAATTCAGAAACTTTGTCAAAAAGGAGTCTATGAAGAAAGCTATTCAAGACATGCTGTATGAATTGAGGGGAAGTTAATCCAACTCATGCAAACTACAATTATTCCAGAACAAGTAAAGACACAAAAGATCCAAGCTGGAGTAAAAGTATCAAGACTAGAAGACAAAGATGTCATCTTCAGCTTTGGAAGCACTTTGGAAGACTTTATTATGTTGTATTTTGTACTTGTTAGGAACATTGTAAGTAATCCCGTATGCCCACATATTGGGGGAATATTGTTAGCCTTAAAATATGTTGACTAATACAAAATTACATTAGTTCAAAAAAGGCTTGACACGTAGGGACTAGAAATGACAAGTTGTATAAGCTAGTTGTGTCAAGACCTATAAATACCCCTCCTATACTTCCATATGAGGGTGAGGATAATCATTTGTATCTTATAAGTGTGTGTGTGATTTCTTTCTCTCTTTAGAAACACACACATCTTCCCTTTCTCTCTCTACATCTAATAATATGGCTTTTTATTTCTTTTATCCTCCCCGACCTCTAAATCGTGTGTTTTAGGCTAGAATCTTTATGAGTAACAATTGGCATCAGAGCCTATGAGTGTTTTGTGTTTGTGGGTTACTTATCTAGTGTTGTTCGTAGCTTATATGAGCCGGTGTCTATTTTGTGTAAAATCTTAAAACTTTCTTCTCTCTAATGTTTCTAGCTCATTTGTACAAATGGTTTATGGTTTTTCAAAGCTTATTTCTAAAGATCTATGGTTCTTTTTTAAGCTTTTTACACAAAATCTTGATCCAAGAATTTTTGTGTTAAAAAACCATAAAGTTTGTGTTTTTATGGTAGATCTTGACTTAGGATACTTGGTTGTACAAAAGAAATTGAGTAAAAACGTCAAAAAATGTGTATTTTAAGTGATTCAAAAGTTGTTTTCCGGAAAATTTGAAGACGGCGGTTTATACGCTTGAAGACGGCGATTTATACGTGCTTTAGATTTGGCGATTTATACGAGCTTCAAAGGCAGCGATTTATATACTTTTGCAATCCGGCAATTTATACGCTTGAAGACGATGATCTATACGTATTGAAATCCGGCGATTTATACGATCCAACGATTTATACGATCCAGCTATTTATACGATCCAGCTATTTATACGTTCCAGCTTTTTATACGCAGTCTTAAAGGGGGCGATTTATACTTGCTTTCAAGACTAGGTGATTTATACATGTCTTATGCTAGGCGATTTATACCATGTGCTCTAGGCGATTTATACACTATTTCTGCCAATTTCGGTAATTAAACCGAAATTCGAATTTTGGTTCTCTCATTAACCAAATTCGATAGAGCATTTTCGGTAAAGGCCACTTTCACCTATTTTCGCCAAGAACCAAACTTAAACACCTTCCACAACACCAAAGCAAACACAACACTTAATGCTAAAACGATCATTAAAGATTCACTAAAATGTCAAAACGGCTATGGAATTTGGATTTTAATGTCAAGTGATCACGAAGTGTATTTGGTATCCCTTATTTGAGATTGAAGTGGGTTTCATGAAGGCGTCTACTTATTTCATCATCGAGACTTCCTTCTACTTTCTACCCCTTTTCCCTAAACCCCCTCTATCGATTGATGACTTGCTTGAACGTATACAGTTATGATTGAGACTTGGAGTATCTAGTTTCCAGCAGTCAAGGGGTGGTTGGTTGAAGACCTGGATAACTATCACTTAAAGGAGTTACATTGTAGTACTCAGTGTCACACGCAGATGCAGATGTGGATAATTTCAAGAGGTGTTGTACTTTTCATATACTTTGTGATAGGAGTATAGGGTACTTAGAGGCTTTCTTCTGCACCGTTCTTCAATCAACAACAGTGCAAGCTTAAGTAACAAATTTGGGGAATCTTACTTCATTTTCAAGTTTGGTATATCGGGTTTACTTCACCATGTGGTCACAGCAATAGCCGACAGAATACGAGGTTGGTAAGTTAGCCAGAGAGTTTAAAGGTTGAGATATAATCAGCAATTCTCACGGGATAATTAAAGCTACAACAAGTCAATGGTACTTCACAGTCAAAGTAAAATCTTTCAAAGTTCTTCAATGTCATTCATAACTTTTCAAGATGTTTGCTTAAGACAAGAACTTCTCGAGTATATGTGCGTACACGTCAATGATGCTTCCGAGAGTTCGAAACCATCATGGGGGAATACGTGTACTTTGATACTTTGATGTAATCAGGTCAACTTCCAAGGGGAAGTAGTTTATACTACTTTACTTAGTATGGTTTATGTGAAGTATTCTACGCACGTGAGAGATTTATTGTTGATTTATCGCATGTACCCCCGAACAAATATTCACCAAGACAAAATGTCATGATACTGAATAGAAGCAGTATTAGTTTATGTAAGATGTACACATGTGAAGGATGATTCCTTAAAGGGATAAATTTCTCACACTCGGGACTTAGTTGACTTTGGTGTAGCAATTCACATCAGCACTATCCTAGAGGAAGAAAAGTGCATTTTCGGGTCTTAATTGATTTTGGTGCTACGGTTTCAACTTCGTTAAAAGGGATAAAGTGTGTACTTCAGATATTGGATGATTCTTCTACAAACTTTAAATGTCAATGATAGAAGATCGTCCAAGCCACATCAAAGTTTCAGAATCTGCTCAAGATACGGATGTTGGTTTAGGGGGAAGCTGATTCAGAAACTTTGCCAAAAAGGAGTATATGAAGAAAGCTTTTCAAGACATGTTGCATGAATTATGGGAAGTTAATCCAACTCATGCAAACTATAATTGTTCCAGAACAAGTAAAGACACAGAAGATCCAAGCTGGAGTACAAGTATCAAGACTAAAAGACAAAGATGTCATCTTCAACATTGGAAGCGCTTTAGAAGTCTTTATTTTGTTGTATTTTGTACTTGTTTGGAATATTGTAAGTAATTACGTATGCCCACATATCGGGGGAAGATTGTTAGCCTTAAAATATGTCGGCTAATACGGAATTACACTAGTTTACTTATAGTCGGATACGCAAGGACTAGAAATGTCAAGTTAGGATAGTAGTGCGTATCAAGGGCTATAAATACCCCCTCCATACTTCCATGGAGGGGTGAGGATAATCATTTGTATCTCATAAGTGTGTGTGTTTCTCTTTCTCTCTCTAGAAACACACACATCTTCCCTTTCTCTCTCTACATCTAATAATATGGCTACTTATTTCTTTTATCCTCCCCGACCTCCGGATCGTGTGTTTTAGGCTAGAATCTTTATGGGTAACAATTGGCATCAGAGCCTAGGAGCGTTTTGGGTTGATGGTTTGCTTATTTGGGTGTTGTTCGAAGCTTATTAAAGCTTTTCGTGGCTTATTTTTAAGCCAAAACCCACGGGTTTGGTTGGTTGGTGTCTATTTTGTGCAAAAGCTTGAAACTTTCTTCTCTCTAATGTTTCTAGCTCATTTGTACAAATGGTTTGTGGTTTTTCAAAGCTTATTTCTAAAGATCTATGGTTCTTTTTTAAGCTTTTTACACAAAATCTTGATCCAGAAGCTCGCCAACTACAAAAGACTTTTGATGATAACAGTTCAGAACTCGGAATTCATGACCACAACAGTGAACCTTCAAGTTCAAAGCTGGTCCCAAATGTTTATCCTTCAGCAAATACAATAGCTCAGTCACTACAAGAGTTAGATCTTATATTCAGTCCATTGTATGATGAATTCTTCACTACAGGAAATTCAAGTGTCCTAAAGTCTTCTTCTCCCTCTGATAATTCTCAACAATAAGACACACATCCTACAGTGAATACTCAATCCACAACAGCACTGATAACTCTAACAAACACTATAATGCTGAGGAAAACAATACCGGTATTCAAGCAAAAATTCAATCAGAAGATGCACAAAATAAAGAGAACGGATTTTACAACATCTTTAGTACATCGGTACATGAAAAAGTAGAGTCATCTACTCGCTATGTTAATTCGTCAAACATGCATATATTCTACCAACGTCATCAATCTGAACATCGATGAACTAAAGATCACCCGTTAGAACAAGTTCATGGAAATCCATCCAAGCTAGTGCAAACAAGACAACAACTTGCAACAGATCCTGAAATGTATATGTTCGCACTCACCGTGAGTACTGCTGAACCGAAAAACATTAAGGAGGCAATGGCTGATTCTGCATGGATCGAGGCAATGCAGGATGAACTTCATCAGTTTGACAGACTACAAGTCTGGGAACTCGTCGACAAACCATTTGGCAAGACAGTAATCAAGCTAAAGTGGTTATGGAAGAACAAAAAGGATGAAGATCAAACTGTAATTCGCAATAAGGCACGACTTGTAGCTAAGGGGTATGCTCAGGAAGAGGGTATTGATTTTGAGGAATCTTTTGCTCCAGTCGCTCGTTTGGAAGCTGTTTGGATTTTCGTCGCTTACGCTGCACATAAATCCTTTCCAATCTATCAGATGGATGTAAAAATAGCTGTTCTTAATGGTCTACTGAAGGAAAAGGTTTATGTTGCTCAACCAGATGTGTTTGTCGATCATGATCATCGAGAAAAAGTCTACAATCTAAGGAAAGCTCTATATGGATTGAAGCAAGCTCCTAGAGCCTGGTATGTTGAACTCTCAAATTTCCTGATGTCCAAAGGTTTTACTAAAGGTACTATTAACCCTACTTTATTTACGATAAGATATGGGGAGGACATTCTACTTGTGCAAATTTACGTTAATGACATTATTTTCGGGTCTACAAACCTAAGATATTCTAAAAAGTTTGAAAAACTAATGCACAGTAGATTTGAGATGTCCTTAATGGGGGAAATGAAATTCTTTTTAGGACTTCAAATCCACCAATCCCCACGAGGTATCTTTATCAACCAGGCCAAGTACGCTTTAGAGATACTCAAAAAGCATTGTATGGATAAATGTGACACCATTGGTACACCATTGGCTGTTAAACCTAAACTGGATGCAGACTTGAGTAGATTACCCGTTGATCAGACACGATATCGTAGTATGATCGGTGCACTCATGTATCTGACTTCTAGTAGACCAGACATAGTGCAACCAGTATGCTACTGTGCACGTTATTAAGCAAGACTAACGGAAAAGCACCTCAAAGAGGTTAAAAGGATTTTTTGATACCTAAAAGGAACCATCAACATGGGACTCTGGTATTCGAAGGATTCTGGTTTCGAACTAACAGGTTTTTTAGATGCCGATCACGTCGGATGTCTTGATACACGCAAAAGCACTTCTGGAGGAATACAGTTCCTAGGTGATAAGCTAGTCAGCTGGATGTCAAAGAAGCAGGACTGCACTGCAATGTCATCAGCAGAAGCAGAGTATGTGGCGTTATCTGCAAGTTGTGCTCAAGTAATGTGGATGAGGACATAGCTTAAGGATTATGGCTTTGATTACAACAAAATACCGTTGTACTGTGACTCTCAGTCAACCATAACAATCTCATGCAACCCCGTGCCGTACTCGCGTACCAAG
>BQNB010058310.1:0-37809 GCA_026074375.1 Tanacetum coccineum
CTATACGTAAATTAGGTGCTAAACCCTTTTTTAAATACTTCCCTACACCAACCAAACGTAACGTTGATTAGATATCTATCTCTGTCTCTACTACTTTATAAAGCATTTAACCTATTCTATTTTTAGAAGTCTTAAAAAATTAAGTAAGAAAAATTACTTTATTAGGAAAATAACAAACCATATTAGTCAATGTTGTTCACCATATACGTTTTTTAATACAGTCAGCTTGTAACTTCTAACATTGATATTGTCATCAATTCGGTTCATTTGTAATGGTCAATTAAACATCATTTAAGTGTAAACCACACATCAAATACTCATTGAGTATAAAAACCTAACACACTAACAAAATTTATTACACCATTTTCATCTCTTTATTTTATCTCTCTTAAAAACACAAACACCTTTCTCTCTCTTTCTTCAAACCATCAAATTCCACCGTCTCACATATCGATATTGCCACCACCACCGTTTAGTTCTGCTGCTACCTTTGCCAACATCATGTGCCGTCAGCCGCTACCGCCGCCATTGTCTCCGCCTCTGCCAAGCTAATGATCATTGCTTTGGTGTACTAGGTGGTTTGAGTGCGCTAGGTTATTTCGATGTGGTTTTTAGTGATTTTGAGCTGTTTTGACATATCCATATGAATATTCCCATGTCCAATGTATTTTTTGTTAGATCTATATGAATATTTTTCGCAGCTTGATCTCTTTTTGATGGTGAAGCATATATGCTATGTGTAAAGGGACTACGCCCAGTTTGCTTATTGGCTTTCAGAATCATACCCTCGTGTTTGCTATTGGCCGCTTTCATTGCTAATGTTGCTACTCACGAAAGGTATAAATTCATTAGCTAATGTTCACCATAAACATTTTAAAATTCACATCAGATTTAATGTATACGTTTTTAGCTAGCATGTGTTAATAATAGCTCATTTAAAAAAGTTTGTAACTCCTGGTCAAAAGAAGTTATGAGCATTAATCAGATAATTAATCTCATAATCTCCTCCATGAATTCATAGAGGTTACATGACCATAATCATGGTCTTTAAGTTAATGTTGAAGGTCAAGGTGGTTACAACATTTAATGTTGAAACCGCTTATTTTGATAGTGTGAATTCTAAAAAAACCCTAAAAAACCCCAAAACACAGATGAACCCTAAATCGATTACGTTTACTACCTCTCTTGTGCGGTGATTGTTATAACCCCTGTTTATCGAGCTGATCACATGTTGATTGATCTCTAAACGAGCGTGTTAGGCGATCTCCTACCTCGGGAGCATAGGGATTTGATTCGTTTTTAGGGTTTTTCATTTGATTTCTTTGAGACCCTAATCATCTTTAGGGTTTCTTCAGCCTATTATTTTTTAATCCTTTTTAATTAATATTATTTCAATCCTTTTCAAAACCAAAGTAATTTTCAATGGGAGATTCTGAATGGCAGGAGGTTACTCGGAAGAAGCATTATTCTGTGTTTGAAAGACTAAAATTTCCTCAACCTAAGACGACATCCAGGGTTAACAATCTTGCGAAGATCTCATTATCAGTGTATGTGTTTAATTTTCCTTCTCACATAACGGTACGTGAACTATGGAACATTTGTAGCAAGATGGGAACTCTTGTGGATGTCTATATTGCTAAACGTAAGAACAAATTAGGCTAGATGTTTTCATTTTGTCGATATATTAGGGTCTCTAATTCAGATACCTTAATTGGCTCTCTGAACAAAGTTTGGATTGGAAATTTTCGCTTGCTTGCCAATGTAGCTAGGTTTCATAGGAAGGTGGTTGTGAAAGCTCCCCATGCTGATGTTAAGGTTGGTCCCCCAATTGTTAAATCTGATCATAATGTTTTTTACGCTAGTAAAGCCACTTCCTATGCAAATGCTGCTAAATCCCCAGTTGGTGGGAGTAACAATACCAAAGCTGATTATGAGGAGAGTGGCGAAAACAATTCATCTCGGAATGAACTTAAACAAATGACTACTACTGATTTTCCTTTAGGTATCCTTGGTTGTTATATGGATTTTCATTCCATTGCAAATACAAGATCTTTGTGTCAGTGTGAAGGATTCTTGGATGTGGAGTTTAAACATTTGGGTGGTTTATGGGTTATGTTTGTTTTCTCATCATTGGATGCTCGAAACAAGTTTCTGAAACATGAAGGAATCTTGTCATGGTTCACTTCATTAAAACCGTGGCATGATGATTTTGTGGTGAATGATTTGGCTTGAAATTGAAGGTGTTCCTATTAGAGCCTGGAATAATGATGTGTTTAACCAGGTATGTAGCAAATAGGGTGAAGTGATCTTCTCAGATGATTCCGATTCATGTAACAGGTTAAGTAAAAGGCTTTGTATTAAGTCTTATCATGCAATGTTGGTGTTTGCTACCATCATGGTATCTTTGTATGATGTTACATATGCTATTAGAGTCAGGGAATTATGTAGTTGGACGCCTACCTTTGTGGGGGAAATTATACAAATGATAATGTAGGCTCTATGGGTTTGTTTTATCAAGAGGGAGAAGGGATGGCGGAGGAAAATGATGCTAAATCAATAGTGGGAAGTATAGATTACATAGAAGAAGTTAAAGCTGATCTAGAACATGTTTTTCAAAAAATAAAAAAGGACTCTTCTAAAGATATGGGTTATGATGTTACTCCTCTTGATAGTAATCCATTCGGTTTGGACTCCCTCATTAAGAAAAAGTGTGGCAATGTCAATGAAGCAAAACACTCAGAAACTCTAGATTTCCCCCTGGGGTTTTCCCCAAATAAACATAGTAACCAATCTGATAACTCATATGAGGTCTGGAATTTGAAACGAACCTCAGGTTCAGAATCTATTCATAAACACTTGAATGAGAGATCTCAGAAGCAATCTGGTTTCTCATTACTTGAACGACTAGAGGAAACGATAAAGGTTGGTTTGCCTTTGGGGTTAAACATGGAGGGTTGTGAAAGTACCCTTTTCGCTTTAATCGCTGAAAATGGAGATCTCAAGGTGAATAAATGAATTCACTCTCAATCAATGTTCAAGGTTTCGGAGACCTTAATAAAAGGAGATGGGTTTGTGATTTTATTAATAGGCATTCAGTAAATTTCTTATCTTTACAAGAAACCAAAATCTTGCATGTGGATTTATGGATGTTGCGTCAAGTGTGGGGAAATACCCACTTCGACTTTGCCTCAACGTCAGCTAGGGGAATGTCGGGTGGAATTATATGTATTTGGAATAGCTTGATGTTTAAAAAATCCAAAATTCCCTGTAATGAAAACTTTGTGGCTGTTGAAGGTTTATGGACTTTAATAGATGTTCGTATCATGTGGATTACGGTTTATGCTCCTCAAAATTTGTCAAGTAAGATTACTCTTTGGTCTACTTTGGCTAATATGATTGATTAGTGGGATGGGATCTTGGTCGTTATGGGGGATTTTAACAAAGTTCGTGATGCCGGTGAAAGGTTCGGTTACATTTTTAATGAGAGACAAGCTGAGTTTTTTTAATGCGTTTATCAATAATGCTTCCCTTATTGACATTCCCTTGGGTGGTTTTAATTTCACGTGGACTAACAAATGAGGGACCAAGATGAGAAAGTTAGATCGATTCTTAGTCTCAAAAAGTTTTTTAGATGCTTTTCCTCATTCTACAGGTGTTGTCTTGGAGAAAGGAATCCTTGATCACCGTCATATTCTTCTTAAAGAATTTGAGGTTGACTATGGTTCGACTTCGTTCTAGTTTTTTCACTCTTGGTTAGAAATTGAGGGTTTTCATGATCTTGTGGTTTACACATGGAACAATGATGGTATCTACGAAGATAATGGCCTTATCTTGTTCAAGAAAAAACTTCAGAACCTTAAACACACCATTCGTCAGTGGGTTGGTTCTTAAAAATCAGCTTCCTATAACCTTAGAAAAGATCATCAAGCGCGACTCTCCTCTATTGATGTTGAAATAGACCAAGGTTGTGCTACTATGTAGGATTTTAATAATCGAAGAGATTCTATAAAATCATTGGAGACATGGATCGTTTTGAAGTTAAAGATATAGCCCAAAAAGCTAAGATCAGGTGGGCAATGGAAGGGGATGAAAATTCTAGTTTCTTTCATGGCTCGTTGAAGAAAAAGAGACGTCATCTTGCTATTAAAGGTGTCCTAAAAAATGGCGAGTGGATCGAAGATCCTACTTATGTCAAAGTTGAATTTATGAATCATTTTAGAGATCGTTTTCAAATACCCAATAGGATCCCTCCTATGTTAGCGGCTGATATGCTCAATCGCCTTACTATTGATCAAAATAAGTCTTTGGAATGCTTTATTTCTCATGATGAAATTAAGAGGTCCGTGTGGGATTGTGGTGGTGATCGTGCCCCGGGGCCTGATGGTTTTATTTTCAAGTTCTTTACTACTTTTTGGGATACCGTTGAACATGATGTGACGTGTTTTGTCCTTGAATTCTTTCATTCAGGAACATTTCCAAAAGGCTGTAATTCGTCTTTCATAGCTTTGATTCCTAAAAGTTTTAACGCTAAGTTCGTTACTGATTTTTGGCCTATTAGTCTCATAGGATACCAATATAAAATAATTGGCAAGATTCTCGCTAATAGGCTTAGTACGGTAATTGGGAGTTGCATTAGTGCAGAGCAATCGGCTTTTATAAAGGGAAAAATATCCTTGACGGTCCTCTAGTCTTGAATGAAGTTATAGCTTGGTACCGTAAATGTAAGAAATAGCTCTTGATCTTTAAAGTCGATTTTGAGAAGGCTTTTGATTCTTTAAGATGGGACTTTTTGGATATAATTATGGATAAGCTTGGGTTTGGAATCAAGTGGCGTTCTTGGATCAATGGCTGCCTTCAAAATGCTCGTGCTTCTGTCTTGGTTAATGGGTCTCCCTCGTCCGAGTTTGAGCTATTTAATGGCCTTAGACAAGGTGATCCTCTTTCTCCGTTTCTCTTTATTTTGGCTATGGAAGGTTTGCATGGGATCACTTGCAAAGCGGTAGAGATGGGAATTTTTAGAGGCGCTACTTTTGGCAATGGTAATATGAATATTTCCCATCTTATATATGCCGATGACATTATTTTTATTGGTGAATGGAATCGATCTAATGCACATAATCTGCTATGTATGCTTCGGTGTTTTTACCTTGTGTCCGGGCTAAAATCAACATCCATAAAAGTAACATCTTAGGCGTTGGTGTTTCTGATGAGAATGTTTCTAATTTGGCTAAGGCCATTGGCTGTGGGGCTGCTAATTTACCGATGATGTATCTCGGTGTTCCCATTGGGTGTAACATGGCAAGGTGCGCTAATTAGAATGTTATCATCCAAAAGTTCTCTTCTAAACTTTCCCATTGGAAAGTTCGGATGTTATTAGTTGGTGGTCGTCTCTCTTTAATTAAGTTCTTTCTTGGAAATCTCCTTACGTATTATATGTCGATTTATATGATGCCCGTGTCCATTCAACACAAGTTGGAGATGACGCGTAATCAATTCTTTATAGGGGGTGAGTTGGGTGAGAAAAAGATGACGTGGGTGAAATGGAATAAATGTCTAGCAAGCAAGAAGTTGGGAGGGCTCGGCATAGGTAGTATCTTCGCGTTAAATATTGGCCTCTTATTTAAATGGATTTAGAGATTCTTGTGTCATCCTTCTGATCTTTGGGTTAAGTTATAAAAAATGTTTATGGGGTTAATGGGGGTATTTTTGAAGATCTTGTTTCTAGATCGAGGCATAGCACATGGGGAGCTATTCTATCTTCGATAAATCATCTCAAGCAGAAAGGTGTTGACCTCCTTTCTTTATGCATCAGGAAGTTAGGCAATGGTGTTTTTACCCGGTTCTGGGAGGACTCTTGGTGTGGTGATCAGCCCCTAAAAGCTAAGTTTCCTTGCATTTATATGCTTGACTCTGATAGAAGCTGTATATATTGTGACTCACATTTCTCTTTCTGATTGGAGTACTGCCCTTAGAAGATAACCGAGAGGGGGTGTTGTATCGAGCCAATTCTTAGCTTTGCAATCTATGATCAGAGATGTTGTCTTATCAGACCACCATGATTCTTGGCAATGGTCGCCCGACTCTTCTGCTGGATTCACAGTCTCTTCGGTGTGCTCCCTATTTGACGCTCACATATTGGACACGTGACCTCTACTGCTACTCGGTGGAATCCTTGTATCCCAATCAAAGTTAACATTTTTTTGTAGAGATTGTAGCTCAATAAGCTCCCCCTCTAGAGTGAATTTGGATAGAAGAGGTATAGATGTTGATTCGACTCTTTGCCCTATCTGCCAAGAGGACGTTGAAACTGTTAATCACATCTTCTTTAATTGTGAGATGGCTAAAGATTTGTGGGCTTTGATGGCTAGATGGTGGGAGCTTGATATCCCCCTTTGTGCTAACATTTTAGAGTGGTTCAATTGGCTCGATTCCCTGCTTCTCCCAAAAAAGGCGCGGCTTTTCCTAGAAGGTGTGGGAGGTACGCTCTTGTGGTTTATATGGAGCTTCCGTAATCATTTGGTTTTCTCTAATCCTCCCCCTAAGAAGGCGGTGTTGTGGGACTCTATTGTTTCTCAATCGTATTTATGGATTTCTTCTAGAAATCCTAAGTTCAAATTTAGTTTGGTAGGTTGGTTGAAAAACCCTCTAGTTACTATTGCTTATTTGTAACTTTATTTTCTAGCTTTTGCTAGTTTCGTTATAATATGCCGTCGTTCAAAAAAAAATAGTGTGAATTCTCTATATACATGATTGACATTGATAATCCATTTCAAAATTTTAAACTAAAAGTTTATAACTTTAATTAGTTCTAACATTAGCATCATTCGATAAGTCAAATCTTCATCAATCGTTAGGTAAAATATATTTTTTGTAAACAATTAGGTTCTTAATTATTTTAGTCGAATATTATATTGTTAACGAGTTATCTTTTTCAATGTCTATTACATTTCATTTGTATTAATGTTTATCTTTAATTTATGTCTTTAACTACTTATGTTACTTACTTTAATTTGAAATTTATGTTATTTGGTATGGTAAATAGTTATTTTAATTAAAAGTTAAGATAGAAAAAACATATAAATAAACAACATTTGCTCGTCACTATATATAGTTACCGGGTAACCGCCGCCGCATTACGCAGGTACCCGGCTAGTAAGTTTAAATAACTTTCACAAATATGTGTTGTAGTATGCGTGCATGTAGTGGCTGTCGCAGCAAAGAAATGTTATAAAGAGTAATATAGTTAAAAAGATGACACAATCGAGTTGGTTGGAGTAAATATCAAACTATATAAATTATATTTCAAAAAATAGTTTTACGAGTTTTAATAAAAAGTTGATTTTGTATGTTTCTTGTTTGAAGGTATAACAGAATGTATGTGAAGGTGGGGGTACCACCGGCAAGACACAGCCAATAAATCGCAGCACTATTACTGTCCCCATCACAATTCGCAAGCCCGTTATTCGCTGTGATGATTTATTTTATTTTATAAAATTATAATGTCTTATTTAATTGTTTTAATTTTTGTTGTAATATTTTATGGTGAGAGATATGCATGGGGTTTGGATGTGCGGGTGCAGTGCATGAATACTCAGGGGCGGAGCTAAGGGGGTTTTCGGGGGTACACGGGAACCCAATAAAAAATTTTCGCGTAGTGTAAATATTTGCTAAAAATCGAATCCATGTATTATTACGCTACTTTATAACTTGCACACGAGTTTGAGCAAATATAATGTTATAGTTTTTCTATGTCTTTTTAGAAGCAGTCTTTTACATTCGTATAGAGATGTGACTGTTTACTTCGCTTTCTCTATATTTCGTTCTGACAAGATTATTTACTGTTGTTGTATTTAATATTTTAGAAACCTTGTTTTAATGTTACATATGTGACAATTTATCGAAATTTTGTATAGAACATTG
The DNA here is from genome assembly GCA_026074375.1 of Tanacetum coccineum. Lineage (NCBI taxonomy): Eukaryota > Viridiplantae > Streptophyta > Magnoliopsida > Asterales > Asteraceae > Tanacetum > Tanacetum coccineum. The sequence goes on from BQNB010058310.1 coordinate 7,921, forward strand.
TTGCACGAATGATTCGAATTTGTTTAAATGTCATAATGTTTAGTTTAATCTTGTTTACATTTAATTGTTGATATTATATAAACTACACATTGTGCGTGTTTAGTAGCACAAATTGATATTTATAAAAATATGTCTGATGTTGTTGTATGTATAATCTCGTTATTTTATTTTCATCTCACATTAACTCGTGAGGTCATGCCTTTACTTTGATATTTTAGTCGAATATTATAGTTAAAAAACATATATTTTTTTAGATAACCTGACTTAATTTTGTAAAGATGAATAAATGATTCGTTTGTACGTGTATAATCTTGTGTAGTCATTTATATACATAGTAACTCGTGTTTCATTGTGATATTTATAATTTCGTGCAAATACATCAATTTGGTACATATTGACAATAATATTAATAAATAACGACAACGTGTATGTTTAGTATTCTTCTTAAAGTATAAAGTGTAAAGTGTATAAAGTCTATAGGGTATTTATTAGATTTATAATCTAATTAAAAACATGAAACTTATAAGTATATTCAAGTCCATAAAATTTATTTAAAATTTGTCGATTAAAGTTTTATTAGTTGCCACATTTTTCATTAATTTTTTAAATCGACACATGTGTTTTCATACAAATTTATTTTGGTGGATGAAATTTAGATTATATTTGACCAAATTAAAGCCAATTTTAGTAGAGCAAGGCTTGAATCAAGTTTTTAACACCTTTGCCTCTCGAGTCAGAGGTCAAGGGTTCGATCCCCCTGTCATACCGTACCTTTGATAGAGGTATGTCACTCTATGTCTCAACCTTCTCATACATCGTGAAAGACGGTATTAAGACCCATAACCTGTAAAATACGATATTAGGAGTTATTCCTTTTTAAAACCAACTTTAGTTTGTCATTCTTATAACATGTTTGGTTTGTCATTCTTAGAATACTTTTTATTGTCATTTTTATGATACATTTGGATTGAAACACAAATAATATGTTGGTTTTATGCTTACGTAACGGGCTGAGGCATGAAATTAGCTCACAACTCATATATTTAATCAGTTTTCATAATAATATATTTGTCAAATGTAAAAAAAATATAACCAAAACAAAAATACTAAAACTACGCTGTAAAATTTTGTGAGTTTTCTGTAAACTATGCACTCTGATTATGTCTATACGTAAATTAGGTGCTAAACCCTTTTTTAAATACTTCCCTACACCAACCAAACGTAACGTTGATTAAATATCTATCTCTGTCTCTACTACTTTATAAAGCATTTAGCCTATTCTATTTTTAGAAGTCTTAAATAATTAAGTAAAAAAGACTACTTTATTAGAAAAGTAACAAACCATATTAGTCAATGTTGTTCACCATATGCGTTTTTTAATACAGTCAACTTGTAACTTTTAACATTGATATTGTCATCAATTCGGTTCATTTGTAACGGTCAATTAAACATCATTTAAGTGTAAACCACACACTCAAATACTCATTGAGTATAAAAACCTAACGCACTAACAAAATTTAGTACACCATTTTCATCTCTTTATTTTATCTCTCTTAAAAACACAAACACCTTTCTCTCTCTTTCTTCAAACCATCAAATTCCGCCGTCTCACATATCAATTTTGCCGCCACTACCGTTTAGTTCTGCCGCTACCTTTGCCAACATCATGTGCCGTCAGCCGCTACCGCCGCCATTGTCTTCGTCGTCTGCCAAACTACTGATCATGGCTTTGGTGTACTAGGTGGTTTGAGTGCGCTAGGTTATTTCGGTGTGATTTTTGGTGATTTTGAGCTGTTTTGACATGTCCATATGAATATTTCCATGTCCATTGTGTTTTTTGTTTGATCTATATGAATATTTTTCGCAGCTTGATCTCTTTTTTATGGTGAAGCATAGATGCTATGTGTAAAGGGACTACGCCCAGTTTGCTTAGTGGCTTTCAAAATCATGCCCTCATGTTTGCTTTTGGCCGCTTTCATTGCTAATGTTGCTACTCACGGAAGGTATAAATTCATTAGCTAATGTTCACCAAAAACATTTTAAAATTCACATCAGATTTAATGTATACGTTTTTAGCTAGCATGTGTTAATAATAGCTCATTTAAAAAAGTTTGTAACTCTTGGTCAAAAGTAGTTATGAGCATTAATCAGACAATTAATCTCATAACCTCCTCCATGAATTCATAGTGGTTACATGACCATAATCATGGTCTTTAAGTTAATGTTGAAGGTCAAGGTGGTTACAACATTTAATGTTGAAGTCGCTTATTTAATAGTGTGAATTCTAAAAAAAACCTTAAAAAACCCAAAAACACTGATGAACCCTAAATCGATTACGTTTACTACCTCTTTTGTGCGGTGATTTTTATAACCCCTGTTTATCGAGTTCATCACATGTTGATTGATCTCTAAACGAGCGTGTTAGGCGATCTCCTACCTCGGGAGCATAGGGATTTGATTTGTTTTTAAGGTTTTTCATTTGATTTCTTTGAGACCCTAATCATCTTTAGGGTTTCTTCAGCCTATTATTTTTTAATCCTTTTTAATTAATATTATTTCAATCCTTTTCAAAATAAAAGTAGTTTTCAGTGGGAGATTCTGAATGGTAGGAGGTTACTCGGAAGAAGTATCGTTCCGTGTTTAAAAGACTGAATTTTCCTCAACCTAAGACGACATCCATGGTTAACGATCTTGCAAAGATCTCATTATCAGTATATGTGTCTAATTTTCCTTCTCACCTAACGGTACGTGAACTATGGATTTTTTTTAGCAAGATGGGAACTCTTGTGGATGTCTATATTGCTAAACGTAAGAAGAAATTATGCCAGATGTTTTCATTTTGTCGATATATTAGGGTCTCTAATTCAGATACCTTAATTGGCTCTCTGAACAAAGTTTGGATTGGAAATTTTCGCTTGCATGCCAAAGTAGCTAGGTTTCATAGGAAGGTGGTTGTGAAAGCTCCCCATGCTGATGTTAAGGTTGATCCCCCAATTGTTAAATCTGATCATAATGTTTTTTACGCTAGTAAAGCCACTTCCTATGCAAGTGCTGCTAAAGCCCCAGTTGGTGGGAGTAACAATACCAAAGCTGATTATGAGGAGAGTGGAGAAAATAATTCATCTCGGATTAAACTGAAACAAATGACTACTACTGATTTTCCTTTAGCTATCCTTGGCTGTTATAAGGATTTTCGTTCCATTGCAAATACAAGATCTTTGTGTTAGGGTGAAGGATTCTTGGATGTGGAGTTTAAATATTTGGGTGGTTTATGGGTTCTGTTTGATTTCTTATCATTGGATGCTCGAAACAAGTTTCTGAAGCATGAAGGAATCTTGTCATGGTACACTTCATTGAAACCGTGGCATGATGATTTTGTGGTGAATGAACGACTAATTTGGCTTGAATTAAAGGTGTTCCCATTAGAGCATATGGAATAATGATGTGTTTAACTAGGTATGTAGCAAATGGGGTGAAGTGATCTTCTCAGATGATTCTGATTCATGTAACAGGTTAAGTAAAAGGCTTTGTATTAAGTCTTCTCATGCTATGTTGGTGTTTGCTACCAACATGGTATCTTTGGATGATGTTACCTATGCTATTAGAGTCAGAGAATTATGCAGTTGGACGCATACCTTTGTGGGGGAAAATTATACAAATGATGATGTAGGCTCTATGGGTTCGTTTTATCAAGAGGGAGACGGGATGACGGGGGAAAATGATGCTAAATCAATAGTGGGAAGTATAGATGACATAGGAGAAGTTTAAGCTGATCTAGAACATGTTTTTCAAAAAATTAAAAAGGACTCTTCTAAAGATATGGGTTATGATGTTGCTCTTCTTGATAGTGATCCATTCGGTTTGGACTTCCTCATTAAGAAAAAGTATGGCAAGGTCAATGAAGCAAAACACTTAGAAACTTCAGATTTCCCCCTGGGGTTTTCCCCAAATAAACATTGTAACCAATCTGATAACTCATATGAGGTATGGAATTAGAAACGAACCTCAGGTTCAGAATCTATTCATAAACACTTAAATGAGGGATCTCACAAGCAATCTGGTTTCTCATTACTTGAACGACTAAAGGAAACGATAATGGTTGGTTTGGCTTTGGGGTTAAACATGGAGGGTTGTGAAAGTACCCTTTTCTCTTTGATCGCTGAAAATGGAGATCTCAAGGTGAATAAATGAATTCACTCTCAATCAATGTTCAAGGTTTCGGAGACCTTAATAAAAGGAGATGGGTTCGTGATTTGATTAATAGGCATTCAGTTAATTTCTTATCTTTACAAGAAACCAAAATCTTGCATGTGGATTTATGGATGTTGCGTCAAGTGTGGGGAAATACTCACTTCGACTTTGCCTCAACGTCAGCTAAGGGAATGTCGGGTGGAATTATATGTATTTGGAATAGCTTGATGTTTAAAAAATCCAAAATTTTCTGTAATGAAAACTTTGTAGCTGTTGAAGGTTTATGGACTTCAATAGATGTTCGTATCATGTGGATTGCGGTTTATGCTCCTGAAAATTTGTCAAGTAAGATTGCTCTTTGGTCTACTTTGGCTAATATGATTGATAATTGGGTTTGGATCTTGGTCGTTATGGGGGATTTTAACGAAGTTCGTGATGCCGGTGAAAGGTTTGGTTACATTTTTAATGAGAGACAAGCTGAAAATTCTAGTGAGCTATGGAAGGGGATGAAAATTCTAGTTTCTTTCATGGCTCGTTGAAGAAAAAGAGACGTCATCTTGCTATTAAAGGTGTCCTAAAAAATGGCGAGTGGATCGAAGATCCTACTCATGTCAAAGCTGAATTCATGGAACATTTTCAAGATCGTTTTCAAATACCCAATAGGATCCCTCCTATGTTAGCGGCTGATATGCTCAATCACCTTACTGTTGATCAAAATAAGTCTTTGGAATGCTCTATTTCTCGTGATGAAATTAAGAGGGCCGTGTGGGATTGTGGTGGTGACCGTGCCCCGGGGCCTGATGGTTTTACTTTCAAGTTCTTTACTACTTTTTGGGATACCGTTGAACATGATGTGACGCGTTTTGTCCTTGAATTCTTTCATTCAGGAACATTTCCAAAAGGCTGTAATTCGCCTTTCGTAGCTTTGATTCCTAAAAGTTCTAACGCTAAGTTCGTTACCCGATTTTTGGCCTATTAGCCTCATAGGATGCCAATATAAAATAATTGGCAAGATTCTCGCTAATAGGCTTAGTACGGTAATTGGGAGTTGCATTAGTGCGGAGCAATCAGCTTTTATAAAGGGCAGAAATATCCTTGACGGTCCTCTAGTCTTGAATGAAGTTATAGCTTGGTACCGTAAATGTAAGAAAGATCTCTTGATCTTCAAAGTCGATTTCGAGAAGGATTTTGATTCTTTGAGATGGGACTTTTTAGATATGATTATGGATAAGCTTGGGTTTGGAATCAAGTAGCTTTCCTGGATCAATGGCTGCCTTCAAAATGTTCGTTATTCTGTCTTGGTTAATGGGTCTCCCTCGTCCGAGTTCAAGCTATTTAATGGCCTTAGACAAGGTGATCCTCTTTCTTCGTTTCTCTTTATTCTGGCTATGGAAGGTTTGCATGGGATCACTTGCAAAGCGGTAGAGATGGGAATTTTTAGAGGTGCTACTTTTGGCAATGGTAATATGAATATTTCCCATCTTATATAAGCCGATGACGTTATTTTTGTTAGTGAATGGAATCGATCTAATGCACATAATCTGCTATGTATGCTTCAGTGTTTTTACCTTGTGTCCAGGCTAAAAATCAACATCCATAAAAGTAACATCTTAGGCGTTGGTGTTTCTGATGAGAATGTTTCTAATATGGCTAAGGCCATTGGCTGTGGGGCTGCTAATTTACCGATGAAGTATCTCGGTGTTCCCATTGGGTGTAACATGGCAAGGTGCGCTAATAGGAAAGTTATCATCCAAAAGTTCTCTTCTAAACTTTCCCATTGGAAAGTCCGGATGTTATCGGTTGGTGGTCGTCTCTCCTTAATTAAGTTCGTTCTTAGAAATCTCCCTACGTATTATATGTCTATTTATATGATGCACGTGTCCATTCAACACAAGTTGGAGATGATGCGTAATCAATTCTTAATAGGGGGTGAGTTGGGTGAGAAAAAGATAACGTGAGTGAAATGGAATAATGTCTAGCAAGCAAGAAGTTGGGAGGGCTCGGCTTAGGTAGTATCTTCGCGTTAAATATTGGCCTCTTATTTAAATGGATTTGGAGATTCTTGTGTCATCCTTCTGATCTTTGAGTTAAAGTTATAAAAAATGTTTATGGGGCTAATGGGGGTATTTTTAAAGATCCTGTTTCTAGATCGAGGCATAGCACATGGGGAGCTATTCTATCTTCGATAAATCATCTCAAGCAGAAAGGTGTCGACCTCCTTTCTTTATGCATCAGGAAGTTAGGCAATGGCGGTTCTACCCGATTCTGGGAGGACTCTTGGTGTGGTGATCAGCCCCTAAAAGCCAAGTTTCCTAGCATTTATATGATTGACTCTGATAGAAGCTGTATGTATTGCGACTCGCATTTCTCTTTCTGATTGGAGTACTGCCTTTAAAAGACAACCGAGATGAGGTGTTGAATCGAGCCAATTCTTAGTTTTGCAATCTATGATCAAAGATGTTGTCTTATCAGACCACCATGATTCTTGGCAATGGTCGCCCGACTCTTCTACTGGATTCACAGTTCTTCGGTGCGTTCCCTAGTTGACACTCACATATTAGACGTGACCTCTACTACTTCTCGGTGGAATCCTTGTATCCCAATCAAAGTTAACGTTTTTTTAGAGATTGTTGCTCAATAAGCTCCCCTCTATAGTGAATTTGGATAGAAGAGGTATAGATGTTGATTCGACTCTTTGCCCTATCTGCCAAGAGGACGTTGAAACTGTTAATCACATCTTCTTTAATTGTGAGATGACTAAAGATTTGTGGGCTTTGAGGGCTAGATGGTGGGAGCTTGATATCCCCCTTTGTGCTAACATTTTAGAGTGGTTCAATTGGCTCAATTCCCTGCTTCTCCCGAAAAAGGCGCGGCTTTTCATAGAAGGTGTGGGAGGTACGCTCTTGTGGTTTATATGGAGCTTCCGTAATCATTTTGTTTTCTCTAAACCTCCCCCTAAGAAGGCGGTGTTGTGGGACTCTATTGTTTCTCAATCGTATTTATGGATTTCTTCTAGAAATCCTAAGTTCAAATTTAGTTGGGTAGGTTGGTTGAAAAACCCTCTAGTTACTATTGCTTCTTTGTAACTTTATTTTCTAGCTTTTGCTAGTTTCATTATAATATGCCGCCGTTCAAAAAAAAATATAGTGTGAATTCTATATATACATGATTGACATTGATAAACCATTTCAAAATTTTAAACTAAAAGTTTATAACTTTAATGAGTTCTAACATTACGACTTACATCATTCGATAAGTTAAATATTCATCAATCGTTAGGTAAAATATATTTTTTGTAAACAATTAGGTTCTTAATTATTTTAGTCGAATATTATATTGTTAACGAGTTATATTTTTCAATGTCTATTACATTTCATTTGTATTGATGTTTATCTTTAATTTATGTCTTTGGTTGTGAAATAGTTGCATCGGTATGGTAAATACTTATTTTAATTAAAAGTTAAGTTAGAAAAAACATATAAATGAACAACATTTGCTCGTCACTATATATAGTTACCGGGTAACCGCCGCCGCATTGCGCAGGTACCCGGCTAGTAAGTTTAAATAACTTTCACAAACTATATAAAATATATTTCAAAAAATAGTTTTACGAGTTTTAATAAAAAGTTGATTTTGTATGTTTCTTGTTTGAAGGTATAACAGAATGTATGTGAAGGTGGGGGGTACCACTGGCAAGACACAGCCAATAAATCGCAGCACTATTACTGTCCCCATCACAATTCGCAAGCCCGTTATTCGTTGTGGTGATTTATTTTATTTTATAAAATTATAATGTCTTATTTAATTGTTTTAATTTTTGTTGTAATATTTTATGGTGAGAGATATGTATGGGATTTGGATGTGCGGGTGCAGTGCATGAATACTCAGGGGCGGAGCTAAAGGGGTTCTCGGGGGTGCACGGGAACCCGATAGAATTTTTTCGCTTAGTGTGAATATTTGCTAAAAATCTCAATTTTTTCAAAATGAACCCGGTTTCAAAATTATGTGTTACATAAATACTTTTTTGCACCTGATGACTTAATGCTCTGGATCCATCCCTGTGAATACTGATATTTGTTAAATTTTTGTCGTTTAGCTGCACAATGGACTCTTTTCTACATGTGACGTTGTGACAAGTTTTAAATAGTGATTAATAATATAAAAGAGCTGTTTTTTTTATTGGTTAAGTTGGGTTTGAAAGACCCGTGGGCCATGACTATGTTTATTTCTTACACAAATGAAACTATGTTGTTGACATGTTGTTTACGAGGAATGTAGATGTTTTAATTTTTTTAACAGAGATATAAACTTTATTTTTAGCCTATTCTATTTTTAGAAGTCTTAAAAAATTAAGTAAAAAAAAATACTTTATTAGGAAAATAACAAACCATATTAGTCAATGTTTGCTCTGTTTACCGACATGTCGCACCAAGCTTTACACAACGCAATCTCTTCCGCTGTTGTCCATGGTTGTGACATTGTTTTGGTTAGTATATAAATGGATGGTTGTAAAAGAAAATATGTGAAAAATGAGAAGAAAATATGGGGTTTTATAGTGAATATGTGGGTAATTTTTTTTCTTCTATAAATTGATTTTTTTTTGATTTAATAGGGTAACGGTTAGATTTTTTTGGTTTTCTTTTCATTTCTTCGGTCGTGTGACTGACCGAAACAATTGCATAGTCGGGGGGGGGGGGGGGGGGGGGGGGGGGGGGGGGTTTTTCCCTTTGTTGTTGAGTAACGGTGATGGACACGTTTCTTGTTGTCCATGTAGGAACGACCGACCGAATATAGTCGTCCATTACGTTCAGCCTAATAAAAATTGATAAATCATTTTTGTATTTTTTTTAAATATCTGAGTTGTTAAATAAATAAACAAAAGTGGAAATTAGCTACTTTACCCACATGGGAATTGGTTTGACAAAAAAATACCATGTTTTTAGATTGAGTAAATGCTATAAAAAAAACTATCTATTTTCGAATTTGACGCGACCTGAAACCCTTACTTTTCATTGCGTTATCATGTCAACAAATATTCAAGATTTGTTTCGACTTAACCAATATTGTAATCTGTTACCTGTTAAGCTGTTCATTTTTTCCCAAATAATTAAATTTACTTTTACATGTTTACGTGGATATTTGTGTGCTTAACTGGATCCTACCTCAACATTTTGGTGTTTAGCGGGTCATTTTGATGCTTAAATAATTAATATTCAATTTTATATGCTTACGCGGACATTTTGGTGTACGTTTTTATACGTTTTTAAATGTTTTTGAACTTTTGTATACGCTTACTTTGAACGTTTTTATACGTTTTTTGATGTTATTGTACGTTTTCATCCGGTTTTACACGTTTAGTACGTTTAATACGTTTTGTATGCTTTATACGTTTTTGTAAGTTTTTGTCTATTTTTGTACGTTTTTGTAAGTTTTCATATGATTTTGTCCATTTTGGCCGTTTTTGTAAGCTTCTGAACGTTTCCATACGTTATTATACGTTTTGTACTTTTTTTAACGTTTTTAAATGTTTTCTGACGTCGTTATTCTTTTTCTTACATTTTCACGTAAAAAACGTATGAATACAAAAATGCATTAAAACTTACGAAACGTACACAAACGTATTAAAACGTAAAAGAAGTATGAAAACGTCCAAAAACGTAAAAATGCGTATAAAACGTATACAAACGTATAAAAATTAGAAAACAAAAATATATAAAACAAACGAAAACGAATTAAAGGGTACGAAAACGAACAAGAACGTACGAAGGTTTTGGTTTAAACATTTTTCTGGGTCACAAACGTTGAAGGTTTTGGTTTAAACATTTAAATTACGTGACACACTCATCCTAGGTCACACTCATCCTTGGTCATTTTCGCTATTACTACGCATAATATTAATATTAAAGTTGATATACAAGAATACATAAGCGGGGTCTCAGACATATGCTAAAAATAGTTTTATACACATCGTAGATTTTTTTTTTATAAAACTGATAATTTAGTAGCCCAATGTTGTTAGTAATTCTTTGCTATACCAAAATTATCTCCTTTAAACACTTATAAAGTCATGACATCAATCGTGATACTCGATTTTTTTTAATTAACTCAAAAGATATACGGAGTATTTGTTTATGCACATAGGTTGAAAACCATAGTTTTATGCTCATTTAAAGATGTATATTATGCAGTACTTGTAAGTTTATGGTTTGCTTATTTGATCATGTCTATGATATGAAGATGAGAATTGAAAAAAAAAACAAAAGAGTAAGACAAGTAATTATGTAGTTTCATCAAAAAGATTGCTTACTAACATATTACTCGTTGTCTCTTACCTCAAATGCATATTACTTTTTGGTGACATAGTCGCTCTTTTTTATTCAAAGTCAACAACTACTATCAACTGAACTATTCATGCAAAAAATAAGTGTTTTGTGTTTCGTAACTATCTTCGTCAATAATGTTTATATATATCCAATGTTTATACGTATAGTAACTCGATGTTTATATAGTAACGTATAATGATTTAATAAAATAGAAAACATATGATAGCATGACATCATGAAATGTTGACCAATTCACTTTCTTCACAAATATCATCACTCTATTGAAATGAATATGCGTAGAAAATCTATATGGTTAAATAATAAAAAGTGTGTTAAAAATCATGCGGGTTGGTTGCAACGGGCGCCGAAACAAAAACGCAAGCGAACTACCGGTCACGATGCGTCGTTGATATTTTTCGGCTCGGAGAACGGCGCCAAACAATAACACCACCGTTCCCATGCTCTAAAAGTGATAAAAAAAATTGTCTCGATGAATCAAAAGAGAGTATAGTGAAAAACGTAATGGTTTCACTTTTGTTAAACTACGTACTTTTTGTATGTGTCAATACTTTTAAGACAAAAAAGTAAGTATACCAATACATCCCGTAAAATGAGATTTTAACCAAAGCCTTTAATATATCATACTACCTCCGTCTCACATTAGAGCCTTAGGTGTAGTAATGCCGGTAACGGCGTTGGCCGGCGTTGCCCGGCGTTACTACACCGCTAGGCGGCGTTGCCCAACGGCGTTGGGTCCGGCGTTGGTCGGCCCACGCACGTTGGGGTTGTTTTTAAAAAAATAATTTTCTTTTTACACCCCTTAACCGGCTTATTATACTATTTTTACATTTTTCCCAGATTGTAAATAAGTTACAAAAAAACACCCCCTACCGGCTAGTTTTATTAAAAAAAAAATTACAAAACAGCCCCTAACGGCTATATTTTTTTAAAAAAATATTTCATTTTACCCCCATCACTCCAAATACTCATTTTAAATAACATGTCAATAACCTATATATGAGTTTTTCAAATAAAAATAATACATTTACAACAAAAAACACTACAATACTCTTTCAAATGAATCAAAATCGGAACGTGATTTGTTGATATCGATGAGGAAACGACGCATTTATTTACAGAAAAGAAGGTCGAGTAATCACGAATGGATTAGAGTTAAAACAGCATAGAAGCTCAGTGTCACGATTTGATCCCCGTGTTATAGTTGGTATTCTTTAAAACATACATTTACAACAAAAAACACTACAAACTCTTTCACAATGAATCAAAATCGAACCGTTTTTGATATCGATGAGGAAACCGACGCATTCTATTTACAAAAAGCTGTCGAGTATCACGAATGGCTAATACAACAAGAAGCTCAACCACGATTGACCCGTACACCGATCTTCCGTGACCGTGAAGATGCCGAAAGACGTCTACGTGCTGATTATTTTGATGATCATTGTAAGTATCCGTTATACTATTTTCGGAGAAGATTTCGTATGAGCCGTAAACTTTTTCTAAAAATTGTCAATGGCATTTCAAGTTATACGGCCGATCCTCTCCCACAACATTTTCATTTCTTCAAATCTCGACTCGATTGTACGGGTCGAATGAGTATTAGTGCTCTTATGAAGTGCACAGCTGCCATACGCCAAATGGCATACGGCAGCACACCCGACGCGTTTGATGAATATTTGCAAATGAGTGAGCATACTGCACGAGATGCTCTATTTTTCTTTAATATGTGCATCATAGAATTGTATATGCCGAAGTATTTAAGAAAGCCAACACTTGAAGACGTTGTAAAAATACAACAAAAGCATAACAATGTTCATGGTTTTCCGGGAATGCTTGGAAGTATTGATTGTATGCACTGGGAATGGAAAAATTGTCCAGTGTCATGGCAAGGTCAATACGGTAGGGGTGATAAAAAATACCCTACTATAATGCTTGAAGCTGTAGCTTCGCAAGATCTGTGGATTTGGCATGCGTTTTATGGGATGGCGGGTGCGAATAACGATATTAATGTTTTAGATAATTCTCCGTTATTCGACGACCTATTAGATGACTTAGCCCCTGTGGTTCCGTATGTGGTAAACGGAGTTCAGTATCGTAATGGGTATTACTTGGCTGATGGAATTTACCCGGAGTGGGCAAGTTTCGTCAAATCATTCACGGTTGCAACTGATCCGAAGCATACGTACTTTAAACAGCGTCAAGAAAGTGCACGGAAAGATGTCGAACGTGCTTTCGGTGTTCTCCAAGGACGTTGGGGACTTATTCAACAACCGGCCCGTGCATACGAAGTCAACACATTACGTAGAATCATGTATGCTGGTATCATAATGCATAACATGATTTTAGAAGATCAAAATATGTCGGTTGTTGACTAGAAACATGTGTATTATAATCTTGCAAGGTCACTGCAAACAGTGTGGATCGATCGATGTCAAACCCAACGTCGTAAAGCAAAAGAATTAAGAGACAAAGATACGCATATTAGTCTCCAACAAAACCTTATGAACCATATTTGGCGCGAAGTTGAAGAAGCATCGGAAGAAGATTAGTCGCCGGGGCGTATTTTTTTATTAGTATAATTTTCATTAAGTATTATATAATACAAACACAAATATTTACAGTCAAAGTTAATGAAAAAAGACCTTAAAGATTCCATTGTGAACACTTAATATGAGACGAAGAAAGTATTTATAAAAATGAACATAAGGTTTGAGATTGGAATTGTGGCAAATGATATAGTATAAGCGAACCTTTTCGATAAGCGAGCCTAAATATCTACAAAGAGAAATGCAACATCTACACCAATTTTATAAAATAAAATTCACACCATAATTTGTCATAGTAATATATGGTATTCCCTCTCCTACTTTTAAACTTTTTTTTATTTACATCCACAAACATGTATACACATCATGATGTAAAATTTATTTTGTAAAATTGGTATGAATATAACATTCCTCATCTACAAATATCACCAATGCAAAAGCATCTCTGATGTAAATACGTAATCATTACATTATCGTGGAAAAGGTGACAAATTATATATATATATATATATATAGGGATGGGTTCTAGAGAAAACCCTATTTTGCTAGAAAACCCAGAAAACTCAGAAAACCAAACAGATGCCCTAAAAAAACCAAACAGATGCCTTAATTTTTTCTAAATTAAATAGAAGTGTGAAAATGTTACTAAAATCACACATTTGAGATGCAAAGGACTTGCATTAGATGCATTTTTATTCATTGATGAACATTTAGTGTTTAAAAATGTAATTTGATGTGTTAGGATGGTGCAACAATTGATTTTCATGATTTCGGCACATGCTGAGGAACAAAAAACAAGAGAAATCATGAAATGCATCTAATATACGTATATGCATCTAATTAAAAGCTAGAAAACACATTATGATGCATTATAATGCATTTAAAATTACAGAGACGCATCTAATTTAAGTCGGTGCATCTCAAATATGCGATTATAGTTACTTCTTATCCTTCATATTTTAAGAGAATTTCTCATTTTGATCATATACTATATATATATACACACACACAAATATATAGTGTGTGAGTCGGATGGCATCTCAATCTTGGGTGACGGGTGGTTTAGGGTTTCGAGTTAGGGTTTTTAGTTTAAATTCGAGTTAGGGTTAGGGTTTAGGATAGCTTAAGGTTTAGGATTAAGGTTTAGGATTAAGATTAGGGTTTAGGATTAAGGTTTAGGGTTTAGGATTAAGGTTTAGGTTAAAAATGAAATTAGGGTTTTAGGGTTTCGTTTAGGGTTTTAGGACGAATTAAGGTTTAGGTTTAGGGTTTAGATGTTATGCATTGAGTGTTGTACTTTGTACTAAAGAGGTGGTACGAAATCTAGAATGAAAACGGTGGTAAAATGAGCTTATTTGAATTCATGCATTGTTGATTTGTACATTGAGTATTTAGGATTTGTACATTGGTTTGGAGGGAAAATATAATTCAAATATTATGTATTGATCACTTGTACACTTGCTTGAAGGCTTGTACATTCATTTTATATGTATACATTACATATAGTTAGGGTTTTGATATAAACGTTTAACGTTTAAAGTCCGTTTTGATTTAACGTTGTAAATGGTATGATAAACGGATAGCTTATTTGGTAAAAATGATATTAGGGCATAGACTTGACATATTAGGATGTTTACATGATATAAACATATATATAGATGACATTGGTAGGTTGCGTGAGCTCGTTTACTTTAGTTATGTAAGCTATGTTATATAATGGAATAAAGCGAAAAATTTCCCTGTAAAAAGGTAGTATATACTTTAATAGATGGATAGTACATTGCATCTAATTTAATAGATGGATATTTACATTGATGAAAATTGCGGTTCGTTATATCTTCCAACCTCGTACATATATACAATTTGCATGTCGGATGCTAACAAAAGTCTTTGGACTTTACAATGGGCCTTTATTGTCCGGCCCATAGCTATGTCTATAAGCACGGAAATTATCATATAAAGTGGTAACCAAGTTTGAAATTTTAACAAGCAAAAGTACCCGCGCGTTGCTGCGGGGCGGGTATGTTTTCGTTGGTGCGGGGCGGGGGGTTTGTTTTTTTAGTTGGTGTCGACAATTAATTTTTTTTAGGTTTTTTTTTCTGTTTTTTTTATCAAGCAAAATAGCCCGTGCGTTGTGGCTGGGCCTCATGTTTAATAGTTTTTTTTATGGGTTTATGTGTTGGGCCTCATGTTGCGGGTATTTTTTATCTGATTAAATCAGTACTTTTGTAAAAAAAATTCTATTTTGTGCCAAACAATTTTTTTTTATATTGGGTTTATTTTTTCGGTCTTATGTTTAATAGTTTGTCTTTTTTATATGGGCTTATGTGTTGGGCCTCATGTCGCGAGAGTTTTTTTTATCCGAATGAATTAGTACTTTTGTAAAAAAAAAATCTATTTTGCGCCGAGCAAAATTTTTTTATATTGCCTACTTTAAAAAAAAACTTATGTGTTGGGCCTCATGTCGCGAGTATTTTTTTTATCTGATTAAATCAGTACTTTTGTAATTTTTTTCCTATTTTATACCGAGCAATTTTTTTTATATTGGGTTTATTTTTTCGGTCTCATGTTTAATAGTTTTTTTTATATGGGCTTATGTGTTGGGCCTCATGTCGCGAGTACTTTTTTATCTGAATGAGTCTGCACTTTTGTAAAAAAAAAAAATTCCTATTTTGGCTCGAGGAATTTTTTATATTACCTAATTTTAAAAAAAAAAAGTTAAATGGGCCGGCCCAAATTGGGAGCCCAAGATAATATTTTTTGGGCTCCGAAAAATGGCATACTAAACCCGTATGGAAAAAAAAAGTTAAATGGGGCGACCCAAATTGGGAGCGCAAGATAATATTTTTTGAGCTCCGAAAAATGGCACACTAAACCCATATGGATACGACGTCGTATCAAATGAGATTTGAGTATAATCAAATGTTTAAGTTAAAGTTTATATTAGATTGTTTTTATTTTTTTGAAATTGGTATAAGCCCATTGAAGTGTATGAGTAACTTTATAAGCCTATTTTCTCAACGTTGGTCTAGTGGTATGGCGTTGGCTACCATTCTCACAGGCACATTTTTTATGCAGCAAATGCAAATCGGTAAACAGCACCACATCAAACGTACTCAATGTGAGGTTAAAAGTTAATACCTGTTGCTTTTAACCACTCTATCCCTCTCCTGTTGACTATTCTCAAGTAGTAGGCTTTTTTTTCAAGAGAAAAAAAACATGGTAACTCTGTTCAAGAGAAAGCAACAACTTCATCTGAACAACAGGTATTACAGTTTAAACGGCTCAATGAATAAAACATGGTGTACAACGAAACACTTACCATCTGAATAGACATTGTAATTGTCACACCCCCAGACGGGGCCTGGACGGAATACGTGTCCGAGGGCGTGACGTCATCATAATCCGAACACAAGGCACAAGAGCTACTGAAGACCAACACAGTTGCAAAATAATGTACGTATGTATATTATTTTAAAATGAAAAACATGAGTTACTGCTATGCAATCCTATTTATGAATATGTTCCTAAAGCATAGAATTTTGTTCATCAAAAAAGAAGACACTGCTTCTGGAGCCAAAAATGGTGTTATAAGAGTTTAAAACATAGAGCTGAACCATATTAGACAAATGCATCTAATATACGTATATGTATCTAATTAAAAGCTAGAAAACACATTATGATGCATTATAATGTATTTAAAATTACAGAGACACATCTAATTTAAGTCGGTGCATCTCAAATATGCGATTATAGTTACTTCTTATCCTTCTTATTTTAAAAAAATTTCTCATTTGATTATATACATATATATATATACACACACACATATATATCGTGTGAGTCGGATGGCATCTCAATTCTAACATCGACGCATGCATGGCAATTGTTCGGTATTATTACGTGTGACATACAATGTGAAATTCCATGCAAGTTTGTACATTTAATAATTATTTTACTAGTATTAAAATAAAGGGATAATACGTTGAAAAAACATCTAACTCGTCATATTTTCTTTTATAATAATTATTCAAACTTGAATTCTCTTTTTCTTAAAAATTCAAAACTTTCTTAATATTCTATTATAAGTAATGCTACAACCACATAAGTTTTATAAAATAACTTTCACATAATGAGTTGACATGACATTTTGAACAATTGTTCTTTCTAATCTTTCACTATCTCTTTTTTTTTTAACAAATCATTTTGTTACACATCATTATATAGGAATTATTTTGTAAAATTTAGGACCCGTTTGGTTTATAATCGGGATTGGAATCAGATTAGAATAAGTAATGGATTGAAAGAAAAATAAATATTTGATTGAATTAAATCACGTTTGTTTAACTATTTCATGGGTTGGAATCAAAAAATTTATTATACGAAATTTTAAAAATAGATATAATAATGAATTAGGCCCCATTATAGAAAAAACAAATAAGTTTTTAAATGAATCTTGATTATTAACACAAATTTCAAGACATGTGTAGGGAATTATATCTCACACCCACTAGGTGGGTCTGGATTTGAAGAAACCCTTCTGCAAGGGTATTAAAATTGAATCCAACATTCACACCCACTAACCAAACTACGAATATGAGTTTCAATCCATTCCGAGTGACTAAAAAGCCTTAAACAAACGCACCCTTATGTGGTTCTAGCATTGCTTTTCTATTATAGGCATTGTTAAAAGAGTATTTGACGTGACATAATTTACACATTTAACACTTCAGCTTAAGTGAAGGCCAAGTTTGTCAATGTGTTTGTTTTGCTAAGAGCACGCCCGGTACGCTAAAAAGAGAGGGCTAGTTGTTCCTTGACAGTGACACCCTCTTTCCTACTATTCGTTTTGCTTGTCACCACAATAACACCACTTCTCATCTTCTCACTCTTTTGCTCTCTCGACGGACGAAGTGAGAGAGTGAGCTAGAAAAAAGACAAAACAAAGCAAATAATTTCTAATAGGCACTCGATTAAATCAATTAAAATACGAATCCAGAATAAATGCACATAGCAATACATCTTGTCTAACGTAATCTTCAGGCTAGGAAGCCCACAAATGAAACCCTAAATCTTCATCTAGTGTGTATGCCGGTGGCTATCTGAAATATCTAGAAAGTATGAGAGGAATGGAGATGAAATACATCCGAAAAAAGGACTTGGGCCATAGAGGTTATGGGTTGGAATCACTGGGCTGGAGGATGAACAGTACATAAAAGGCGCCTAAAACGGCGTCGTTTTAAACGAGCATTGAGTATAATCAAATATGAAATGTTTGATATTCATTAATTATTTATTTTTCAGTTAAGTTATGTTCAAACAACATCCAAAAGTGATGGTTAGCAAATTAATTTTACTTCATCTTCTTAGGTGCTGTTTGTTTATTAAGAAGCTCTGAATCTTAATCTGATTCGTACATCTGAATTTGAATATTCGATCGAAAAGTCTAAATCTGATTCCCATCTTAATCTGAATAAGTGGTCGAGAAGTCTGAATATGAATGAAATAAAACTGTTTGTTTTGGTAAAAATGTATAGATGTGTTAAACAATAGTTTTTACAATTTAAATATAAAATGATTGCATTCGCACAAAAAATAAATTTTATTAACTAAAAAAAACAAATTTTATAATATAATCAATTTAAAGTTAAAAAAATTTAAAAAAACATGCGATTTCATGTTTATTCGACAAAAATAAACGTGTTAGAGTTTAAACATAACTTTTAAAACGATTAACAAAATAAGTCGCGTTAAAATTAAAATGTATGAGTCCGAAACCGTACTCTTCAATTTGAACACATATAAATTAACACATATCATATTATACATTATACATTATTTATATAACAAAACATTCAATATAATACTTTTAATACAAAAGATAAAAGTGAAACAAGAAAAAAGAAATAACAACAAAATAGAAAAAAAGAAAAAAAAAACATTAAGAGGTGTTAAGACATCCCCTTCACATCTAGTTCAGTAAGAGGTTTTTACTGCTTCTTAATAGCCAAAAAAAACAAACAGTCATAACGGTGTTTGTCTCTTACTGCCTCTGAATGACATGAAAAAAACAAACAGTCTTAATGACTCAAATATCTGACCGCATCTGAATCAGATTAAGATGTTGTTAAGAGACAAATCTAAAAAAACAAGCACCACCTTAGTTCTAACATCTACTCAAAACAGAACCCAAACACAAATCTAGAATCAAACCATGAAATCCCATTTCATTTCCAAACACATATATGGGATCCAAACATTCCAAAGTTTTTTTAGTTCAAAACCGATTTCATCATTTTTTGTATCAAACGATGAAAACCTCAAACTCAATTGTAATTTGCGACGGAACAATATTGACTGTAACCTTGATGATCCAACTTTAAGTCCTTGGAGTAGATCTAACTTTGCTCCTTCATAACCTATACGATGAAGTCAAACCATTAGTACCATGTTTCAAAACCTATCATTTAAAGACCAAGACCTGTTTGTCAAATTATCAATATACACATTAGGCGTAAAAAACGCAGTCGTTTTGACTGCTGCTACAGTAACGGGCTGCCCTATTTTGGGCCAGCCCGATTTTGGTTTTTTTTTTTTTTTTTTTTTAAATTTGTATGCACAAAGTAGGAGGAAAAAAAATATTACAAAAGTTCCGATTTATTCAGATAAAAAAAATACCCGCGGAAACATCTTCGATACCTAATAACTTTAAAATAATCGATATGGTCACAAACGTACAACCCATTATATTAAAAAAAAACCCATATAGCAAAAAAAAAACAACACTTTAAACATGAGGCCCAACACATAAGCCATATAAAAAAATTATTACTAATATACACATTTGTCGACAAACTAGCCTAAAATTCGCATAAAATGTGGCCCAAAATCTGGCCCAAAGTAAAAAAAAATACAAAACGGTCCCTCAACTTTTAACTATTTATGATTTTCTTACACAAAAAATCCCGTAAAAAAATTAACAAAAAAAACACGTCAAGTTTTTATTGTTCACAACTTTTTTACATTCATCGGCCAAAAAAAAAAGATATCGAACCGTCCCAAAAAAAGAAAATATTCGGGAAAAAATTAACCCGTCCCAACGCAAAAAAAAATTCCCGAATCGTACAAAAAAAGCAAATATCCGGGAAAAAATTAGCCAAAAAAAAAACCAAAAAATAGCCTAAAATCTGGCCCAAAGTAAAAAATAAATAAATAGAAAACGGACCCTCACCTTTTAACTATTTACGATTTTCTTACACAAAAATTCCCGTAAAAAAATTTACAAAACCGTCCCAAAAAAAAGAAAATATTCGGGAAAAAATTAGCCCGTCCCAACGCAATATTTTTTTCGCCGAATCATACAAAAAAAGAAAATATTAAAAATTAGCCCCGCCATAACGCATCGCCCAAAAAAAACCCCCCAAAAAATTAAAAAAAAAAATTATTCGAAAAAAAATTATCTCCGCCGCAACTGACGGTTTCTTTTACTTGTATATTACTAAAAGTGGTAATAATGATAGCAAATCCCGTGGGTCCAAGAGTCCATAAAATCAAAGTCAAATGTTGCCACATGTAGAATTCAAGGATACGATAATATCAACTTTTACTTAACCAAAGTCGAGTAGCCAAGTAGACTTTTACATAGCCGTATAGCACAAAACTAGGAACTTGGAAATACGTGGACCAATCAAGACCAACCTCGTGTCACAGGACTTTTAAAGGATCTCCTAAGATCATTTCGTATCGGATCCAAAGTCTAAAAAGTAATATGTATTTTATTTTATTTTTAATTTCCTGTGACTAACTTGTTATCAAGTTTGCACCGCCATTGGACACGTGAAACAGGACATGGTACACAAATGAAGGTGTCGCCACCTTTTATTATGGACGGTGCAGTGTAAGTTTGTTGTATTTGAGAGGGTGAATGTCATAAAATACCAGCGAAGTCTCAAAATTGTCCTGACTTTACCAATGAACTAAATTTTGTTCTGTCTACACCAACGAACTTTCAAAATTTGTTTCGATATCAACCATATCATACAATTTTACTGACATCGTGCCAGTTACCCTTCACGCTGGCAACAGTTTATATTTTTTTAATTAAATTAATACAAGTCAATTCCATATCAGCATTCCACCCATAAAAGTCAAGTGGGTCAAATCTTTTTTTTCTTTTTTCTCTCTCTATAATTAGTGAGGCATTCTTTTGAGGCATTTCATCAAACAACAACTAGTGTTGTTCAATCGTAACGCCTTGAACATCCAATTATGATTCTTGAAGGAAGACAAGAACATAACGCATCATCTTCTTCAATCGTAACCCCTTGAACAGCCGCTAGCTTCATCATTGTTCCACTAACACCACCTTGCTTCTCCCTTGCTTCCATAAGACCTCTATAGAGGACACTGTCAATCCACTTCTCTACACCACCCGCTCGGTCTGATAACCAACATGATAAGTATTTGCAACATCACTTCATTCTCAATCTCTAAAATAACGTTTGTTACAAATGATTTTTTAAAGCATTTAGTAATTTCATGAAAGATAGTTTCTAAACGAGAATCGAAATCAAACGGCTCAATCACCACTTTCTCATCCATTTGCTGTAGAAATTCTTCCAACCATACGTCTTTAGTATCGGAAACAGTGTCACTTTCACTTTCTTCAGCTTCGTCCAATGGAAGATTCAAGTCAAAACAAGATTTGATTTTTTTGACTTTGGGTTACCATATCGCGAATTCGCCGTTTTTCTCTACCACGTGCATCTGCCTTGTCTATGTGTTCTAGAAATACTACCGTCTGGGGTCTCTTGGTCAACTCCCCAGCAATATAACTTGTGATGGCTTTTCCCCTAAATGATGGATCAGAAAAGTTTACACCTTGAGGAATGAAAATGGACCCGTGATGACATATCTGATTTTCAAAGAACGAATGAGAAGAGATTATGGGATGCTGAGTGTTTTGATCTAAAATGATTTCTGGGTAGATTTTAGAAGATAATGAATGGTTGGTGGTGGGTGAAGTGAAGAAAAGAGGAAATAGATAAGGGTAAGTTAGTCATTTCATTTTATAATTGGGTCGGGTTATAATGGATCGGGTTAATGAGGTGGATACATAGCCACGCTGGACAAGTTGTTATCACATTTGGTAAAAATAAAAAATAATAAAAATGACGTGGATAACTAGCTGGTCATATTGGTCATATTGTCACATAATAAACAAGTTCATTGGACGTGGATAACTAGCCGGTCATATTGGTCATATTGTCACATAATAAACAAGTTCGTTGGTGTAGACAGAACGAAATTTAGTTCGTTGGTATAGTCGGGACATTTTTGAAACTTCGTTGGTATTTTATGACATTCACCCTATTTGAGGTCGGGCATGTTCCTCGAGGAACTTTCTCAGGATTTCAACAACTGCAAACATCAACTCTTGTCATTCATGTTACGGGAGCAAAACCCCAAAAACCGTCAAAATTGACTAATACTGTAATACTTGCTTTACGTTCGACCTTTATTGAAATTGGTTGTTCAGTTTCTTAGGTACGCCATCCTTGACGTTTCGAACTGAATGTCGGACAATAAACATAATACAATCTATATATCGGTATTGAGTTAAACAAAGAAAATGACTAAGTTCAGAAACACGGATATATATATATATCATTTATATTATATATTATATATATATATATGTATTTATATATTCTATATATAACATATATTTTGGGGCCTAATTATGAGCATCTATATATATATCTATAACATATATATGGGGCTAATTATGAGTGTGTAAATATGATTTTGTGACTGGGCGCCACCTCATTGATTATGTGGCACCTACAAAAGATAGATTTTCGAAATTCAACAAAAAATATAGACCCTTGGAAGGATCGAACCTGAAACGTTTGACTAACTTTGTATGTCCTCTACCAACTCAGCCAAGCTCTTATTTGTGTCATTCTTTGAAATATTATATTGATATCCTCATTGTCTAAGCTTGTCCACTATTCTAATGAACTAGTGAATCCCCCAACACAAACCAACCAAACATCACTCCAAACACACAACCCACTAAAATAAAAACACAACAAATCACACAATCAAAAAACACAACAAAACAAAAAGACCAAAAAAAAGAACCCAAAACCCCCAAAACACCCCATAAACACACACACCCACCCAAATAGCACCAAACAACCAGAGCACAACAACATCCCCCCCCCCTCCACCCCCCCCACCCCCCACCCCCACCCACCCCCCCCCCCCCACATCCCCCCCCCACCCCCCACCTCCAACCCCCCCCCCCCCACCCCAACACCTCCCCCCCCCCCCCCCCCCCCCACCCCCCCCACACATCACCAACCCCACCCCCCACCCCCCCCCCACCCCCCCCCCCCCCCCCCCCAACTACCCTCCCCCCTCCCCTCCCACCCCCCCCCACACCCCCCTCCCCCCCCCCCAACCCACCCCCCCCCCCACCCCCCCCACCCTCCCCGCTCGCCGCGCTATAACCTGTCTCAGAGAAAGAACACCATACAACAAACTCTATTGCCGTGATTTAGTGACACCACTATAAACCGCTAACCTCTGTCACAGTATATACTCTGAACAAAGTCCATATATCACACTTATCGGTGTAAGCATGATCGTAACTAACGTTGTTTCACATTATGTGCATCGTAGTTGTGCCCTATCCCACAATCGACCTTTGTTGCATCGTGATTCAATATAATATCAATGAATACAGATTGTGATGGCCTACTGCAGTATGAACGCAAGAACATCAAGCGCTCTAAAATATATATATATATATATATATATATATATATATATATATATATATATATATATATATATATGACAATATAAACTAAAGGAAAAACTACTTTATATTGGACTAAGATGGTGATCATAGATCATGTATATGTTACAACTAGGATTGAAACATGAAAACAATATATTCCAATATTTACAAACATCACAAACAAATCGTTTCATGACCACATGCATGTGCATCACTGTATTTGGTCAATACGCGATAAAAGAATGAGCACGAGATCTTGAAGGATATCTATAGCTAGAGTATATAGGATAAGGCAGAAACAAAAAAAAACCAATGTAAATGGAGGAATAAATGGTGGAAACGTGCGCATGTTTGCTTTGCTTCCTCCGTGATCAATGACTACTTTCCAAGGTGTACGGTGACACGTACGTATATGCATTTGAATATTATTATGACTTCAACAAAGTTAAAAATGTGGAAGCATGTAGATATATATAAACTAGGTTTTGTGAAACACTTACACACGTATCATGTTAGGTTCCATAAAGACAGTGGTTTACTCGGTGGCTGTTCAAGATTGGAGCTCAGTTACATCTGACGACATGCACAACAGTCGATATTTACGAGAACCAATTTCATCTGTTTATGGTTTCAGAGGCCAATGTGGCTCTCTTGTGATGCTTTGAGTCAGTTTCTATCAGAAAGAACATGTCGACTATATGATATATTGAATAGAACAGCAAGAATAGTTAGGACACTACGTTTAAAAAAAAGGATAGTTAGGACAAATATTTAATTATAGGGGATGTATACAAAGGTCACTAAGTTTTTAACTTTTAACATATAGACCACCCATTTATTGAAATTAACTTATAGGTCGTTCAACTATATATTTATTTTCGTTTACACCAATTTCGGCCAAATTTATGCTCGAAAGTTATAAAATATTGCTATTAAGGAATCAACCTTTAACTTATCCAAGATGAACGAATGAAACGTTTGATGTGAAATACCGATTATACCTTCAACTTAAGTGTGAGTTTGACGTATTCCCTTTATATTATTAAAAGTAATTTAGAATGATAAAACTGAAGGCTGGTTTTTATTTGTATTCGTTTAATATGTTAGTGTTAGGTTTATTCTTACCGTTTGATAATTATCCTGATTAAATTTGACCAGAATTGGTGTAAACGAAGATAAATACATAATTTGGTGGTCTATAAGCTACTTTTAAAAAATGAATGACCTATATGAGAAAATTTTAAAAATTGGGTAGTCTCAGGATATATTATCCCTTAATTATAATTTTCACTACCACAAAAACAGGCTAATGCAACGAAAAGTTTGCAACGGTATATTTTCGTTGCAAATTTGCAACCGTAATGCAACGAATTACCAACTAAATAGCATCGACAAAGAAAATGGTTGCAAATCCGTTGCAAAATATTAACTAATTTCTTTTATATATATTTTTATTTTTTTCGTTGCAAATAATACAAAATTGCAACGGAAATGCAACGAAAGAGAAAATAAGTCTAAAAGAAATTACAATTTATTTTCCGTTGCAAATTTTCATAATTGCAACGAAAATGCAACGAAAGACAAAAAAATAAGTTTAAAAGAAATTACAATTTATTTTTCGTTGCAATTCCGTTGCAAATTTTCATAATTGCAACGAAATAGCAACCGAACGATTAAAAGTGAATCATGAAAGAAAATTTTCATTTGTATTATGTTGCAAGTCCGTTGCAAATTTAATTAGCAACAGAATTGCAACGGAAGAACAAAAAAAAATCTAAAGCTAATTTGAAAGAAATTATTTTTCCTTTGCAAGTAATAAAAATTTGCAACATAAAAGCAACAAAAAGAATAAGCCTAAAAGAAATTATAATTTATTTTCTGTTGCAACTCCGATGCAAATTTTCATACGGAATAGCAACCGAAAGGCAAAAGTGAAATGCGAAATAAGTATTACGAAGCTTGGGTAACACTTGAACAAACCATATTTGTAATGTGTGGGAGTTACTATGAGTAACGGTTTGATGCCAAGTGAATGAACTTATTCGGGAAGTTGTGAATGCTTTATATTTATAGGAAAGCATTAGGGTTTACAGATAAACCCTTTGAGGAGTGATCAATGGTTATGGGGAAGCCACGCGTTGATCATCCAAGAGCAGACAAAGAGGATATGTGTGACCCACTGCTCAAGTGTTGGATTGTACATCTTAACTGTTAGTTGTACATAAGATGTTCAACGGATGAGTCGAGATGTTATTGTTATATATTAGATGTTCAACGGATGAGTCGAGATGCTATCGTTGTACATGAGATGTTCAACGGATGAGTCGATATGTTATTGTTATATATTAGATGTTCAATGGATGAGTCGAGAAGTTATCGTTATACATGAGATGTTTAACGGATGAGTCGAGATGCTATCGTTATACATGAGATGTTCGACGGATGAGTCGAGATGCTATCGTTGTACATGAGATGTTCGACAGATGAGTCGAGATGCTATCGTTGTACATGAGATGTTCAACGGAGGAGTCGAGATGCTATCGTTGTACACGAGATGTTCAACGGATGAGTCGAGATGCTATCATTATACATTAGACGTTCAACAGATGAGTCGAAATGATATCATTGTACATGAGATGTTCAACGGAGGAGTCGAGATGCTATCGTTGTACATGAGATGTTCAACGGATGAGTCGATATGGTAACGTTGTACATGAGATGTTCAACGGAGGAGTCTAGACGCTATCGTTATTCATTAGATGTTCAACGGATGAGTCGAGATGTTATCGTTGTACATGAGATGTTCATCGGAGGAGTCTAGATGCTATCGTTATGCATTAGATGTTCAACGGATAAGTCGAGATGCTATCGTTGTACATGAGATGTTCAAAGGATGAGTCGAGATGTTATCGGTGTACATGAGATGTTCAACGAAGGAGTTGAGATGCTATCGTTGTACATGAGATGTTCAACGGATGAGACGAGATGTTATCGTTATACATGACATATTCAACGGAGGAGTCGAGATTCTATATACATTAGATGTTCAACGAATGAGTCGCGATGCTATCGTTGTACATGACATGTTCAACGGAGGAGTCGAGAAGTTATCATTATACATTAGACGTTCAACGGATGAGTCGAGATGATATCGTTGTACATGAGATGTTTAACGGAGCAGTCGAGATGATATCATTGTACATGTGATGTTCAGCGGATGAGTCGAGATGGTATCATTGTACATGAGATGTTTAACGAAGGAGTCTAGACGCTATCGTTATTCATTAGATGTTCAACGGATGAGTCGAGATGCTATCGTTGTACATGAGATGTTCAACGAAAGAGTCTAGATGCTATCATTATGCATTAGATGTTCAACAGATGAGTCGAGATGCTATCGTTGTACATGAGATGTTCAACGGATGAGTCGAGATGCTATCGGTGTACATGAGATGTTCAACGAAGGAGTTGAGATGCTATCGTTGTACATGCTGACTATTAGTCAACATTCAACATTGAAAGTCAAGTCAACATTCAACATTCAAAGTCAAGACATTTATATTTGTATTAGGCCCATTAGTAATGATGTCATGTATTTAGGCCTAAGCCCATAGCCATTCTAGAATGATCTCTTGTACACTATATATAAGATATTTGTTATCAATAATAATCAAGCAAATAAATTATTCCAATAACGCGAACATGCTGAAAGTGTCCTACCTTGTTATGCTTAATAAACGAATATCAATTAAACAAACAAAATGAAGGTACTTTTTTGGTTACTTTATTATTGACGTAGTTGTTTTGAGCATACAAGGCAATGGTTAATTTTTTATTGGAGTTGCGTGTTTAATTTAAATACTTAAGTGGTTATTTTCTCTAGATGTGGTTTGTTTGCATGGAGTTCCAAAGCGCATTACATCGGATCATGATAGCAAGTTTCTTGAACATTTTTAGTTAACACTTTAGAGGCCTTTATGTACATCCTTGATTTTGATTGTGTTGCTTAACCTAAAATGATGGTCAAATCGGGATGATTAATCACAATTTGGAAAACATGATTCGATGTTTGTATGGAGATAAGCTCAAGTTATGAGATGTGTGTTTAACTCAAGCCGAATTTGCTTATAATTGTGCGGTCCATAATTCAACGGTTTTTACCATGTGCTATTATTTACAAGACACCGCCAAATCAAGTGGTTGATTTGATTTTCATTCTAGTATTTTCTCAAGTGAGAGTTGTCGGGTAAAAAGAATGTTCAAGCAAATAAGATGATTAAAGAGGTACAAGCTACGCATAAGGTTGTTAGGGCTAAAATTGTTGAGTCAAATGCTAAGTACAAGGTTGTTGCGGATAAACATCTTCGAGTCCCTCTACGTCATTATAGCTTATAAGTTTATTCAAACGTTACTATAAACATACTTTTTTAAAAATAAGATAAAACAAACACCTTTGATCTTGTCAATACGAGACTCGTTATTTTTATAGAACATGGATGTATCATGCAACAAATGGTCACCGATTTAAGGTTGCCATCGCAAATCGCAACTCCTATGGTTGTCGGTTTTTGTGTCTATGTCTTTGTGTCTGACCATTTTTAGGTATGTTATAGGACACCTCACCAAAACGACGTCCTTAAACCCTCCCATTTTAGCAGACTACACCGACTCACACCGGGCCTAACCCACCCCTCTAAACGACAACCCAACACCAAAACGACGACGTTTTTAAACATTTAAAACGCTATCATTTACTTTTTTATTGTATATAAGGGTGTTGATATATGTTGATATTCACGCCTAACAAAGAGACCTAATAATAGACGTAATACATTCAATTATTAACAAGTGTCATACACTTTTTCTCATTCATCATTTTTCACCAATTAACTTTATAGATCCACCAATCATATATTTAGGTTTATTTTTAGGTCCAACTTTTAGGCATACAATTCATTTTTCGAAATATTTTTATGTTTACATAGTTATACTAATTTATAATAAATATATAATCATTTATACCAAACCTTATATTTCCAGGTTTCCCTCTCCTGAAAATTTCACTTGTCCCGCTTAAATTTTCCACCAAAATCACATTTGTCCCTCCCTATCTTATCCTCATCCACAATTCCACACATTCTCAGTCATAACTCAGATCTCACGTTTCTAATTTTACTACTCCATCCATTCCAAATTTCATAACACGATTTGGTTTTCATTTTTCAGTAGAAACGAACATTTCAAACCCATTTATTAGAAAACAAGTTGATGCATAGATGTGCATCTCAACTGCTACCACCGCTCCACCAAACCATCGCCATCTCTTGCGCATCTCATATCTATCTCGATCGTAACAATGACTATGTAGAACCTGTTATCGCCATTTGTTGCCAACGGGTAACAGGAACCATCGTTTCACCTCCAAACAACCACAGCCCCCTAAAATCAACACATGTATGCTTCTAATTTTCCAAACTTTTTTATTGTTGCTTTTTTAGAACTATTATTATCTTGTGCTTACTATTTATGTTGTGCGATTTGGGTCTTAATAGCCTTTATGGTTTATAATTTGAGCATGTTTATCTTTATGTGCACAAGGTGTTTGTTGAAATGCTTAAAATTGTATTTTATGTATTTGTCGGGTTAGTTTCTTCCTTTTGTATCATGTATATAGCTTATAGAGTATATGCATTTGTGTATACGGTTTGACATAGTATGGAGTGACTAGGTTTTGAATAAAATCAAGTGGACAATTGTTTTAGAACGAGAGCATGTAGAACATGTTACCCTACCCCGACGGGGAACCCGTTACCCGAACCAGTTTGACCATTGAAATCCATGAATTCACCGGGTATGGGAATGGGAACGGTGATACCCCTACTTAAAAAAACGTGAATGGGAACATCACTTGAATTTGTGGTGGCATATGTTAGTGCAAATATTACGATATTTAATCTATACGATCTCTTTATGTTTTGATGATGACAAATATGTAACT